>PVJX010013203.1:0-48082 GCA_004027295.1 Dolichotis patagonum
TTTTGCCTATTTTATGTCTCACATCAAAGGAATGAAATCCCCTTTGATATCCAATAGCTTTAGACCCCTTTAGCTTCATCCACTGTGCTGACTCCACAACCCTGTGTGCGTCCAGCAGGGTGCAGATTTAGGTGTTTAGGCCTTTGTCTCACTTATTCCAGAACCCTGCAACTGCAGGCGTAAAACTGGGAAAGTCTAGAAATGATAGAAAAAGCCAATAAAGTCACAGATTAAAAAGTAATATTTGAAAGTCTTAGCTTTAATGTATACAAAAATACCAGTTTAAAAAATAATAAAGTGTCTCTGAATCAAGGCCAGCAGATCGCTATAGCTGCTGGTTTCAAACAGGAGCCTAAAGAGAATTCTTTCTGTGGTCTGTTGGCCATTTCAGAACTTTGGAAATGGAATGGTCAATTCATCAGAAAGAAATAGCAGGTGACTATGGCAGACTTTAGGGGGCCTGCAGGGGAAAGACCCTAGCGCCTCAGGACCTGCACCATGCAGTTGACTCGGGGTGCCAGGAGAACAAGGAGCTCTTCCCCTCTCTGGTGAGTGGCTGTGAGCCTGCCGGCATGCAGGCTAAGAACCAAACATCTCATGTCGTCCCGTGCCCTGTCCCACGTGTGTGTGTGTGTGTGTGTGTGTGTGTCCCCGCTTAGCAAATGAGAGCCAGTGAACTGGACATCTTGTGAAAGATTGGCTATGTTGTTTTGTATGAACTTTCCGTATACAAGGATATGGACAACCATTTGGAAGAAAACAAGAGACAATACGATAGATAGTGAAGATCTCTGGTTGTCTAGCTTTGAGATTTACGCTTTCTTATGTCCTGTTTTGTTCTGTTTTGTTGTGTTAAGTTTTACCCCCTTTAAAATAAAAAAGGAGTAAAAAAATAATAGAAAACACTATTCTTATTTTCAAGAGAAACGAAAACAATTTAAAAGCTTTTACATAGTAGTATTCAATAAAAATACATTTAAATATAATATTGATATTCAGTAAGAAAAACATCAGACCCACCAGAAAATAATTGGGACTGGGGATATAGCTCAGCAGCACAGTGCCTGCCTGGCAAGCACAAGGTCCTGAGTTTGATTACTGCTACCAAAAAAGGGGGAAAATTTGGGGGGGGTATGGTAACAGTACTATCGTTACATAATCTTCATCTTTTACAAATACATAATGAAACATTTACAGATGATATGATATGACACCTGAGCTTTCTTTGAAAATTTTGTGAGAAGGAAAGGGGCTGAGAATTCGTGAACGTGCCATGGCCACGAAGACACAGACTTGATGGTACAGAGGCTTTGAAAGATACAGAAGATTCATTTTAGTGTTCTTGCTACTTTCATATATATTCTTAATGTTCCGTATTAAAAGTTCTATCCAGGAACTAGAAAAAAAACTTTAAGAGAAAGATCTAGCTTGCTTTCTAACTCAGACTGTTTAGTGATTTTTTTCTGCTCTGAATTAATCTATAAATTCAATGTGAACTCAATTATACTGCCAACAAGGAGAGCTTTAGGAAAATTCTTCTAGAAAAAGATACATATAATGGCCAGGAAATTTATGATAGAAAAGGAGGTTGTGGAGCTTGGGACAGAGACAGCCTGAGCTTAAAAAGCATGAAAACATTACAAAGTTATAGAAATAAAAATAATTTAGAGGACAAATAGAACTTTGATACAAAACAAAATTCCAGAAATAAGCTCAAGTGCTTACTTAGTGTCAAGTACTATTCAAGAAGTGGAATAATTGGCACCAAACAAAACACACAAACATTCCAGCTTTTAAATAAGCAAAAAACAAAACCCATGAAGTGTTGTTTGTAGGAAAACAAAATAAGATGATGATATAAAGAGTGACGAAAGTGACATTAGAGTTGAGACCTTAACAACAGGGCACCATAAAGACGGTCGAGAGCAAGGGCATCCCAGGCAAAAGTTGGAGCTGAGACTCCCCAGATTGACAGGACCTTCACATATAGCGGAGAGGTTGCAGATGACAGAAAAGAGGCCAGGAAGATGGGCCGGGGCTGGATTATAGAAGCCTTGCAGGCACTGACTAGGACTCTGGATTTTATGCTAATTAAAATGGAAAAGCATTAGAGGGTTTTAATCTGCAGAGTGACATATCTGTTTAGCATTTTTAAAAAATGACTCTAATTGCTATGTAGAGAGAAGGCTCTGGCTCTATGAAGAACAGAAATGTAATTCCACTTTCCTCTGTGCTACAGTTTGAATGTATCTCTCAAAAGTTCATGTGTGGAAAACTTAATCTCTAAATTTCTATGCTGATGATATTTGGAGGAGGAGCATTTGGGAGTTAACATTGGATGAGGTCTCCAGGCTGGGGCCTACACGAGAGGATTAGTAGCTTTATAAGAAGATGAAGAAAGACCTGAATTTGCTCACTTTTGTTTTCCCAACACTGATACCTTTGGCCATGTTCTGACATAGGAAGGAGGCCTTGCCAGAGGTATTCTATTCTAGTAGCACAAAACAAACCGAAGTACCTTGGTCACACAAGAGGTGATCCTAGTGTAAACAAGGAGGAGGTGATGGAAATGTAGCAAGTCTGATATGGAATGGGCTTTTGACCTAGTTCTTGTTTGCTGATGGGTTCGAGGTAAAAGAAAATAAAAAGAATCAAGGATGACTCCTGGTGCACTGGTCTGAGTAACTGGATAGATGACAGCACCATTAACTGAGAAAGAAGGTGAGCAAGGGCAGGGTTGGCAGAGGAGACAATAAATCAAAGACTCCAGTGTTATATCCATCTATTGCCAGAGACACCTATCAGAGGACAGCTGTCAGCAGGCAGGTTGCTGCTACACGGTGGCTGTTAGAGTAGACAGGTGGCAGCTGTGTGAGATGGAGTTCACAGCGGAAATGTATATTTGAGAGTCATCAGCATAAAGAGGGTACAATGAGAGTGCATGTCAGATCTCTAGGGAAAACAGAGATTGTTTGATAACTGTTGTTGGGGCAATCAATTTTGCATGTGGAAGAAAAAAAGTCCTGAATTCCAAATGCAAGCTCAGAATGAATTTAAACAACCTCCAAAATGAATTTAAAAAAGAAAATGTGCACGGCAAATGACTCTTCTGTACTCTTACTGTGGGTATAAATTTGTGCAAGCTTTCTTAGGGACAGTATGGCATCATTTGGTTATCAGATTTAAAGTGCACATTTACTTTGTTCCAGGATCTCTACTACTAGTATTAATTTATCCAGCGGGTGCATATGAAAGAATTTTCCAGGACACAGATAGAAGAATTTCCACTACAGAGTCACTGCAGCAAAAAATCAGAAACAAGCAAAATGTGCCACAGCAGACAATCGGCTAAATTAACAATCACCTAAGTCCATAAGATGAACTGCTTTGCAAATGACAGAAAAGTAGAGGAAACCTGTGTACGTTGTATGTCCAAGATGTATTAGGTGGATAACTGCAAACAGAATTTTTTTTATTATCCTTCTAAATAAATATACATGTTATAAAATTTTTCAATGTCTACTTTATGTCATTCTGCATTGTTTGAATTGTATAACTACGTTTCCATTTTCTGTTAAAAAGTTCTAACAGTAAGAGTAATCTGAACAGTAAAATTATGGGTCACTCTTTTATTTTCTTTCTATTCTATTTTTTAAAAGCATCCTAACAAGTATTATTATCATTATTAGAAGAGAAGAAACTTCAAATATACAGTCCAAAATCCTTCCCTAAAGTCTATGGACAAATCAGTTGAAATCTTCATAAAAATCTTATGACCTTCTTCAATCCTTTTTTTGTTTGTTTGTTTTCTAATGTCCTGATCTAACTGCGATTTTGTAGCTTCAGGCTCTGCTGGAAGTAGTCTGTACCCAGGGCCAAACTGTAAACGTTGCAGGAGAGCGACAGGGCTGCCAAGGAAGGTGTTTAATGAGCAAAACTTAAGGGTCGAATGCAAATTACTAGCAACACCAGATGGCAGGGGTCAGGCTGGAGATGCCTCAAAGAGATAAAGTCAGCCTCGGTCAGGTCCAGGGAAAGATAAATGACTCTCATCTGATCGTGAGGTTGGGGAGGGTGTCCGGGTTCACACCGCTGGCACACACTCCTGCAGCATAGGGAGAAGGGGTCTTCACACTTCGACTCAAGGGTGGAAAGCTGGGGAAGGAGGGGCTGAGGACACAGCAGGAATAAGGTATAGTATCTTGTGGTGAAAATAGAACATGTTTTCCTTCGTGGAAAATTTTACCTGCAGAGTTTTTAAGGTTTATCCCCAAATCCCAAAATATCTGCTCCAGTGTGTATTTACATCCACGCATGCACGTAAGGCCTAAAGACTGGGAACAAACTAGTTCTATTTACCTTGAAGGAGGAAAAAAACACAAATGAAATGCAACCAAATGGTTAAGAATTTTAAATGAGGAAAGAAAGGAGCCAGTTAGATCTTAGTGTTGCATTTCTTTAGCCTTTAAAAGCATACCTTCTTTAAATACAAAGTCAATAGTGACAGTTAGTGCTAGCCTTATTTTTGTAATAAAGCTTTGTTTTTAGTTAGAAACAGAAGTGTACTATTCCATGTCTCCCAATTATCCACCTTTATAGGAAGTCAGGCTTCTGGAAACAGAACTGTCACATTGTCACCCATATGCTCTCTGGTGCAATCTGCCCCAACTGTGGACTTGCTACCTTGGAATGAATAAAGGATCAGCATTGATCTTGCACATTCAGGCTTAACAGGATCCACAAACATGAGTGCTTCCATGAGTGCTTCCATGAAAATACACTTTCCTGGCCAAGTCTAACCTAAGCCACTGGCTAAGCCCTGTAGCATACCCTCTCCCTGGTCCTGCGGAAAAGCAGCCCCGCTGCTTGACACCATGGTCCTTGCTAGTTGTCTCACCTCCTCTTCAGTAACCACTCTCAGTTCCTTAAAAATTGGCTCTTGGGTCTAATTTTTCAATCATAGAGTTACTTCTGCATTGGGCATACAGTTACTTTCTGGGGGAAGAAAGAACGTGTTACTCCAAAAAAAAAAAAAATTATACCCTTCTTTTTTGGTCCTATACTGTGTATTTTTTTGCTTCTGGTTAAGGAATCTAAACTATGTTACTACAATATATTTGTTTAGTCAGATCTCTTTAGCATTCTGTCTTTGGGGAAACTAGCTCTGGCAAGTTTCTGGGGTTCATCAACAGAGTTTCTATATTCACCAAGAGTATTATACAACCAGGGAGCAATAACAACTGTTAAAATTGGCCTATATATACCCTGAAACAATGCCTCTCCTAACTTTTTAAAGTAAGTATTTTATTATAAATAAGTAACTTTTGAAGGGTTTCAGTGTTGAAAAATCTACATAGCATTTTGTGACTCAATATGACAGGAAAGACAATGTGTTAATAGGTAAGAAGAAAGATTGAGGACTGAGGCATATACAGATACGTATACATACATCATATACTCCATATACTTCGTGTATATAGACAAAGAACCTATGCACATTCTGTAGAAGGAGTGTGGAAGAACAGAATTTTAGTTTTGGGGACATTAAACTGAAAAACGAAAGTCTCTGAATTCAAACTCATATAGAACAACTTGTCCTGCGGAAAACCTATGATACCAATAATAAATCAATACCATCTGTTGCTCACAACCAAAGATGATGGATGTCAGTCAAATTTTAGTCATTATTAGAGAGGAAAAATGTATTCTCTGTAAAAGATCCCTCAGTCAATGCTATTCACTCTTTCTTGCCTTTTTACAAATGCCTTGAACTAAAATACTCTGATATCAAGCAACAATGTTACTAAATGCACTATGGCATCTTGGACAGATCTTGGAAGAGACAAAGGACAATCATGGAATCTGAATAAAGTGTGGAGTTTTGTTAGAAATGTGCCATGATGGTTCCTAAGTTTTGACAAATGGACTGTTATATAGGATGTTAACGGGGGAAACAAGGACTGGGGTTACGGCTCAGGGATAAAGCACTTGCCTAGCATATGAGAGGGGCTAGGGTTAGTCTGCAGCACCCCAAAAATGGAGAGGGAAAGATGAACTCTTACTTTCTTCATAACTTTCCACTAAATCGAAAATAATTCCAGAACAAAAAGTTCATTACAAATTAAACAGATGTTTTACAGATAAACCAACATTCTTAAACCTTTAATGCTTATCATATGTTAAAGGAAGGAACTAGAGGTCAATTTTCCACCCAAGTGGCAGCTTGATACTCAACAGCACTTAGACATATCCAGCAAGTGTCTCCATTCATGGAAAAAGAAAACCCATTTCATATATGGTGGTAATTATTTTGCAGGTGTTGACCTGGTAGACAAGAAGGCTAGAGGAGTCCTGGGAAGGGAATTCCAAGAGGGCTGATCCTCTTAATGGGTATCAGGAGTCAATCATTGTCTGACAGGACAAGCAGCAGCACAGTGAAGCATGAGCTCAGCCAGTCGCTCTGGGGTTGTCTCTCCCAGTTGCAGGAAATAAGCTGCTGAAGTAGGCAAAGCCTTTCTGCCCCACAACAGCAGGTATTCACAAACCCAGCAGGGGCTGGAGCCTGGTCAGGATTTCAAGGCCAAGCTAGCATCATTTCCAGAGAGCAGCAGAGTCATTAGGCTTGCATGTCCAGACACAATATCTGCCAGGCCAGGATGCAGAGCTATGGGCCTGTTCCTGGTTGCCAGCATGTGTTCATCACCAGGGTCTGGCTGCAGATTTGGGACCCACATGCAGGTTGATTCCAGCCCCTCTCGGCAGCACAGGAAGACTTATCTTCCTGAAGCTGGCATAGATGAGGAGTATTTTTTTAAACTGCATTTTCAGGTGCAAGGTTCCTTCTTAGCTCTCAGGAGGCTGATTCCACAGCTAGCCCATTCTTATCCCCCAGTAACTGCTGGTCTCCAAGATTTTTATTTTGATCCAGAACTATTCTGATTTTGTCTCTGACCTAACAGGTGGGCAGAGGTCTTTTCTTTTGCAATGTTTACAAAGCAAAGGCTTTCATTTCTCCCAAACCCATTCTGCTCCTTCTAACCAGAGCTTTTGCTGCAAAGGAAAGCTAGTGTCAACACTGGATTTGTCCCCTAAGATCCAGGAAGATCTTGATGATGGGCAATGCTATGGTTTGTTCCCCAAAGGTTTATGGGTTGGAAGCTTGGTCCTCAGCATGGCAATGTTAAGTGATGGGACTTTTAAGAAGCTGGACGTCCTTGAAGGTTGTAAGGTCACTGAGAATGGGGTGAAGGTAGTCTTCTTGTTCACATGGTCAACACCTATAAAATAATCATCACCATATACCATTGGAGGGATTAAAGCATTCTCAGAGGACCCTGAGTTAGTTCTTGTGAGTGTAAATTATTGTCCTCAGGCCACTCCTCCTGGATGTTTGGGGCCTGTGGTGTCAGTATAGGAAATCTGTTAATCCCATTGTCCTATCTTTTCAAGTTAGATTAAGAGCTACAAATGCTTTAGATACAGAGCTGTGTACCTTTTTTGTTTTATTCTATGTAGTACAGATTTGCAGTGAGTGATTAACAAACTTGTTAAATCAATGAATGACTGGGTGAACAAGTGAATAAATGAGTGAAAAAGTCTTATGGCTAACTTATAACTAGTATAACATTTGTTCAAAGGGTAACTTTATGAGCACAAAATAGAGCATTTTCCTTTCCTGTCACAAGTTGAGGACACATAGAGTGGTTTGTCACCTACATGTTAATGAGTAAGGAATTCAGAGTTCTTTAAGGCACAAGGAAATTGTGAAGGATTGGTAGCACTGGACCACATATTTCTGGAGAGTAAGGCCTCTGTGGAAGGGGCACCTATATTAGAACAACTGCTTTGTTTTGCTTCTTTTTTGGAATATTTTAAAATTATTATTCCACATAAAGTCCTTGGCACAATGCCTGGCTCAAAATCATGAATCCAGTTACTATGATTACTTTGATGTGACAGGGAGCCCATAAAGGCAGAGCCTGGGGAGGCCTGAGCAGGGGAGTCCAGGCCACCCTGATAAGGGCCCTTCCTTGAGGCCATCCTGGGGCACGTCCTGCACAGCCTCTGCTCCTAGAGTGTCAGAGGGACTAAGAAGAGGCTCTGAGTGAAAATGGGGGTGGGGTGGGGGCGGATGGGAAGTAGCTCTCATCTCCCATCAGTCCAGATACAACTCCACAATGGGATATGTGGCCAACACCACCAGACACAAATGGGGCCCCCAAAAGGGGCCCTGTGGCACACTGCACTTTCTTTCAGGGGACTGGCTGACAAGAGACAGGATTTGGGGGTTTCTGGGTCTCCTGCGTACCTCTCTGCTCTGTGTCAGAGGATGTACCACCTCTGCCACTTTCGCTTAAAACAGTGAAGCAGCAACAGCACCAACCTCACAGGATGTCACACTGATTAAGCGAAATCATGGAAATAAACTCACAGTACCATATCCTCAATAAATAGCAACCATTAATGCTTTTATGATTATGACTCGCAAATGTTCCATCTGTCTCCAGACTCATTCTCTCATCAACTTCCACATTCTGTGACAGTTCCCACCATCGCCAAGGCGCGAGACTCACGAGATCCACAAAGAGCAGCACAGAGCTCTGCACTGCCCTCTCCCCTCCAAGCACTCCTGCCAGTGACCATGGAATCCAGAGGGTCATCAGTTCACCTCCACTTTCTAACTGCCCAATTCAGTGGTTCCTAGACATCTGGAGTTCAGGACCAATTTTATAAATTACGGTTGAAACAAAGCTATTTGGAAGTTTTGTCAATAAATACACTAAATACATAAATATCACTGGGAAATGCCATTCTTTAATGGTAAGACAGTTGAACCTCTGCAAAGCAGAAAGGCCGCAAGGACAACTCAAAGCTATTCTTTAATAGCTTTCAAAAAGACTCACTACATTGACCTTAGTTTATTCATTTCTCACCAGATTGAAATGTTAACCCTGACTGGTATCTGTCTTTTCACAGGCAGCATTTGGAAGCCTGTTGGTCTAGGTTCTCTTACTGATTAGCTTAGCCCATTCATGCTGCCAGGACAAAGAGCTTCCATAAATGTTATGGCTTATAAACAGAAGTTTAGTTCTCACACTTCTGGAGGATCGAAGTCCAAAGACAAGGTTGCCAGCAAATCTGGTTCCTGGTGACGGCTTGCTTCCTGGATGGTCCTCACATGGTGGAGAAAAGGAAAGATGAGAAACAAGCCTTCTGGTGCCTCTTCTTATCCAGGCATTAATATAAGGACACCATCATTATGTCCCAATCACTTTCCAAAGGCCCTGTTTCCAAATACCATCACTTTGGGGATCAGGGCTTCAACAATTTTAGAGGATATATTCAGTCCCTAACATTGACTAACCGTCCTCTCTATCCCACATGAATCTTCTCAGAACCTACCTTTCACACACATCCTTTCTACTGGAAAACCAAGGATCACATCCTGCGGTTCTGCACAGGGCTCACCAAGCATAGCATCCCAAGGCCAGCCAGTGGGAGCTCCCAACACAAGAGTCGGCATTTTATGATTCTTTTCTCTGTCTCCATTTTTCTTTTGTCGGGGGACAGTCTAAAAACAGAACTCTATCTTACAGAACTGGCCTGAAATTTGTGATTGTCCTACCTCTGCCTCCTGAGTAGCTAGTATTACATGCATGCTACTGTGCCTGGGTGAAAATTTGCATTTCAGAACTTGGAATAATTCTCCTACACTAATGTGTAGTGGGGAAGAACCCCGATTCCTCTCAACACTCACACTGTGCACCGTACGGGGGCTCTGTCCTCAGGGCCCTGCAACCCTAGAGGTCACAGGTAAGAGCCTGCTTGGAAACAGAGCCTGCATTCCGACTGGACATGCCCCAGTGGAGCACCCCACCACCCCGCCTTTAGAGATCAGCTGCCCCTTCTCCTTTCCCCACTGGAATGCCTTCTTTCGGGAACTTTCCCAGGACAGTAGCCACTTTCCTTTCTCTACACTACAGCATCTCAAACCTTTTCACTAAAGCACTGCAGGAAGGGTCTCCTAAGAATTTCTACTCTTTCTAACAATAGGAAACAGACAATGGCTAAAAATATCAATGGGCAAAGTGACAGCATTTCTAGAAGTCAGCAAAGAGTTTCATTACTAGAACAATTCCTGGGGTTCATGTGGTGTGTAAAAGGAGCCCTCCCTCCAGCCCCATCTGCCTCGGGGCCTTCTCGGTACTGTTCCGTAATTGCAGCTTCTTCTCTGGCTCTGAGAACTCCCTACCCTTATGGAGCCTTCCTGAGACTCTTTAGACCACCTAGGATTGCAGGTTGTCAAACCTGAACTTCTGGCCTGCCAGGAGGAAGGCTCTCTCCCTCTTCTTGTTTTTGTTTCCCCTTTAAAACTCAAATTTTAAAAGGACAAGACTCAAAAGTGCAAAGTGGGCTCTCTAGGGATTGGTAAAATCCTTGTGCCCATCAAAGGAGAACAGTCCTGTCAATCCCAGAGGAAGGCTCACTTCTCCCTGGATGAGCAGGGCAGGAGGCTCCCAGCTACACAAGGGGAAACAGCTGCCACAGATTTAATCCACCCAAGGAAATGAGAGAGAGCCAGAGGGACTGACCGACTTGCACTACTGCAGGACACTTTCGAGTCTGGGGTCCAGCCAAAGCTGTGCACTCACTGGAGGAGTTCTGTTCTTCCTCACAGTGTGCTCCACCAGGCAGCTGCAGCATCACCAGGAGCCCACAGAAACACACTCTGGTCCCTCTCCAGCCTTACTGGATTTGCACCTGCGTTTTTAACAAGGCTTCCAGGTGCTTGACATAAGACTTGAAGTCCGAGAAGCAGTATTCTGGAACACGAAGGTCAGGGCTTCTCAAGTAAGGGTGAGTTTTGCTTTCCAGGGAGCATTTGCCAAAGTCTGGAGACATTTTTGGTGTCACCACAATGAGGTGGTACTGGCACCTACTAGGTAGAGCCCTGCCCCAGATATCAACAGTGGCCTGGCTGGAAGACCCTGATTTAGGTCAACACAGCCAGGAGGTCACTGGGGAGTGGCCCTAAAACCTTGTTCCTTCAGTGGGACTATGAACCAGTGGCATCAGCAAAGGAGGGAGCTGTTAAATGCAAAGCCTTTCACCTGACCTACAATGACCCAATCACAACTGCCCGGGGTGGGCCCAAGCAACCCATGTTTTACAAGCTCTCCATGTGATTCACACACGTTTTTGGACTCCAGATTTTGTACCGAGAAGTACTGGCGTAGGTCATGAGTACCCACCCTCAGGTGGCCACAGAGAAGCTCAGGCGCAGCCAGGTCAGCCTCTTACCCAAGACTTCCCGCCAGAAACTCCGCAATCTGAAGTACAGTCAGCTCTGGTGGACGTGCAGCGCCGTGGGGCTGGCACCAGGCTCTGTGCTGCACAACTTCAAGGATGATGGCCTAGAGGTGCTAGCTGCCGTGAGCACAGTGGGCCGTGCTCCAGCTGCCGATGCTGACAAGAACATCCTGGCATGACAGCCCCACATGCACAGGAGAAGAAGAATTCAAAGCTCTCCAACAATGGAGGCCAGGCAACACTCAACACAGCATTCCACGTGGTGCATCCTAGAGAAGAGGATAAGGACGATGCTGGTGATAAGGATCTATTTTTAGTCTGCTCTTAGTTCTTCAATGTCACCTTCTCTGAAAGCCTTCCTTACTGTCTCCTCATGGAGTCACCATCTCTCTTGCTGTTCTCTATTGCTTATGCTCATCTTCCCCTTGTCCCACTGTGAATTCTGTTCATCCTCCTGCACAACGACTGTGAATTATTTGAGGGCAAGAAATGGCTTGTGGCAGCGGTGGGGGTCCTGGCCACCAGTCCCAGAGATCATGTAAGAACATTTCCTAAATTTGCCCTGGGACTCTACTTGGGGTGGTGTCAGGGAGTGAACATCCCCCATACACACCCCAAACATGCAGCAAATGAAGGAATAAGGGTGGGATTCTGTGGAGAGATCACTAGTTGGCGGCAACTCCGAGGGTTCCCCACAGTGATCTCTTAGAATCCACAGGGGAGGGAGCCCTGGCTGGCCCAGCAGTCACCTCATTAGCACAGCCTGCTTCGGAGTCCCTGCTTCCTCTTTTACCTCCCTATTCCTCACCACAATTTCTGCACTAAGTCTTCATCCGGGGTCTGCTATGGGCAGAATCTAACTAAGAGAAGTATTGTACACATTGCTGACTCCCCAGTGTTCAGCCACTTCCCTGGTACAATAGATACGCAAAAAACAAACAAATGAAACACTAAAGAAATGCCCTGATATGCCTCAAAATTCCAAAAAGGCTAGAAAACCCAGCAAATACACATGGCCTGGGTGACGGAAGCCAGAAAACATCTACATTTCTTCTTGACTATTGGTCAAAACACTAAAAACAGGCTTTTCCTACCTGCAACACAATGCTAGGCTTCCTGGAGGAAAAGGGGAGAGTTTAGTGGTCAGGAGCTCAACTCTGGAATCCAGTACAGTGAGGCTCAAATTAAGAGTTCTGTTACCTCCTGAGTTCCTTGAGCTTTAGTTTTGTTACTAAATTGTTACCCATTTGTGAAATGGGACTAATAAGCTTGCAGGGTCATGGGAGGATTTAATGAGATAAGAGGTTTATTAAAGAATGTGACAACAGTGCTGGCCCAAAATAAACTGTCAATAAATGCTCTCAATGTTGTTATTACTAGTATTATTATTTTACTGCACATTTGATGTTTATTCAGGTGATAGACAGGAGTAGAGTGCCAGCTTCATAACACTCGGCAAATAGTTACGGTATGAATGAATGAAGTAATAATTCAAAAGTAGAACCTAAAAGCCTACAAAAGCCCTTCTCTTGCAAAAGTTCTTACAGTCCACCCCCCCCGCCCGGCTCATTAATCTCACCTCTGTTACAAAAAAATCTGTGTGAACTTAGGAAAGTCATGCAATCTGTCTGAAGTCCTACCTGTAAAATTTAGATTAGTATTAGATCATTTCCAGTGCCCCTTCCAGGCCTTCACTTAGAGATAGAATAATTCTCTGTGAAGGAGGGTGAGAGCCAGTCCACACTGGATGTCGGGCCACAGCAGGGAGCAAAAGGTGGGCAGCTGCTCGAGGGCAGGGCCTGCTACTGACTTCAGGGCCTGGATTATTCACTGTTGGGGGCAGGGCCTGTCCTACGCCCTGTTACAATGAAGTGTGATCTAGAAACACTGTGAAGGTTTAAATTAAAATTTTTATTACAGTAAAGGACACATTACCACTAATCTCCCTCCCCCTCACCGTGAACACACTCATCTCATCATTCCCGCCACTTGCAGAAGCAGTTCTGATATCCTTTGTAGTGTCTTAGTTCTGCTGTCGTGGCCGCCTTGATGTCTTGGATCTATTCAAAATGTTTACCTTTCATGGTCATTTTGACTTTAGGAGAGAATCAGAAGCTGTAGGAGGCCAGAGCTGGTGAATAAGGCAGATGAGGACACACTGTAATGTTTCTGTGAGCCTGCATTTCTGTTAGATGGGCACTCAGCAGTTTTTGCTATATTTTCTATCACACTTTGTGAAGACACTCACAAAAGACGACTTCCAGAACTGCTTCAGAGTACCAAGAAGGATGGAATAATTCGAAACGAAGGGGAACATTTTGAGTGGGATTAATGATGAAGTGTCTTTTTCTGTAATAAATTTTTAAAAATGCAAACATTCACCACAGACTTTAATCACCTCTTTTATGTAGCAGCATACCTGGTCTCTTCTTCCTAGATGACCCCAGTGACAAAATTTCTCCAGACATTGCCACATGTCCCAGGGCAAAATGGCCCCAGTGGAAAACCCTTGAGATAAAGGTGTTTTTCCCTTACAGACTTACAGACAGGTATAGGTCATATGATTCAGCTCCAGCCCTGAAAGGGGTTTGGATCAACGCTGTACTCCTGCCTCAGCTGGGCTGCTTAAATTTTTATGGCAGCAGCAGCAACAACAGAAAATAATAAGGAACTCCTACCTATATATCTTTTCCCCTAGCTATTTCTACCTTTCTACCTCATCCTTCATTGTCTACTGCATTTCATTACAAAGCAGGCTCTTTGGAAACAACTAAGCACTCACTGCAGAATTGGAATTATTTTGTTTTCCCTAGTTTATCATTAGCCATATTTGCCTGCAGATAAGATTGATGTTTTTAAAGCTCATCAACTCACAAGCCCAGAACATAATCCCCTCCTGGGTTATCACTATCCGCTGATGACATTACGAACAGCAGGAGACCCAAACTCCGAAACCCAAATGATCCTGACATGCAAATATGTCATAAAACTCCAACGAAGGCAGAAGATTTCAAAGGATTTATTAGCAACAGAGCTGCTGTTAACTAGAAAGACCTGAAAAGCTTTCCAAGCAATGGTTGAAGCTGCACTGAATCCAGAGTTCTGTGCAGAAACTCAAAACGCCCTCGCTGGCCAGAGTTCTTGACTGGCAGTGGGCAGCACCATGGTCTAGAGGAACCAAAAGTAGTGGCTGAAGTTCTGCCAACTTCCAAATGGCTTTCTCTAAACAGGGGCCACAAGTTAATTGTGTTCATCCATTCCTTCCTTCCTGCCAAAAAGCAAATTCCTGTAAAGACTGGACACCGGGCCTCCAGAGCTGCGTGTTAGGGTAGAGCAATGAATGTGAGCTGATTTGTTGGAGGAATCCACCCTTTCCAGACTCCCCTTCCCCCTTCTGGAGCAGGCATCAGCATCATTTCTCAAGAAGCATCCACCCGCAGCCTCCTGCCTTTTGGTGGTCCAACTTCAGGGAGCCATGATGTCCTTCAGGGATGAACCGGGATGGGGCAGGCTGCCAATGGGGCTCCCACAGTGATGGGGAGAACTCCTGTAGGGACCAGGAGGACTCCTTCTGTGATAAGGAGGCCTGCTGCAGTGACAGAGAGGACTGGGGAGGACTGCAGCAGTATGATGAAGACACAGCCTATTTTTCCCACTGGCCCTGCTCGTCTCCCTGCCAAGGACCTTGCATTTGCTATCTTTTCTCAGTAACTCCCCTTCCCTCAAGTTGGTGCCTGACTGACATCTCATTATCCAGGCCTCTGCTCAAATGTCACTTCCAGAGCAGCTTGCCCTGTCCATACTCTAGCAAAGTCCCCGTCATACTCTTCACTTGCTTTTTTTCTTTCTCTCTTTTTTCTTCAAGAAGCACTTACTCCGGCTGAGGTTCCACTGCATTTGCTTTGGTTGGCTTGTTTCTTGCCATCCTCCCCTGCTAAAATGTGAGAGACCTGCAGGCCAGGGGCTTCGAACATCTTGCTCACCTCGCCATCCCTACTGCCTAGAAGAACACCAGGCACACAGCAAGTGCTCTGTCAATACTTGGTGAATGAATGGAAGTCTGGGCTTGAGGTGAGAGATCACAAGAAACACAGTACACTTGCCTGCATGTCAGAGAGGCTGAGAGGCCCCGAATGGCTGCTAATGGAGACGGGCTCCACCTGACCTTTAAGATTTACCCCACATCTTGGACTCTCTGCCTTCAGTCTGCACCCATGTTTATCCTCGCAGTGAAACTATTCTCTTGTGGCATATTAGGCCAGTCTGTGGCTTCAGAAACCGCAGCCTTCAGACTAGCATGAGGTAGCAGAGAGACAGACAGCGTTCTGTGGAGAGCCAATGGGGTTAGCACAGTCCCCTTCCTCATTTATTCTGCCAAGTTTTTCTAACTACTCGGTTCACCGGTCTATTTTTAGGTAACTCCAGTGGTAACCTAAACAGTAAAAACAGCCATCACCTCATAAATGCAGGATCAGCAGACCCCTTGCATGTATGAACTTGTCAAAATAATTGCAAAAGGCACTTTTCCTGCAGACCATTAAAAATAATTAGTATGAAAATATTTTTTTGAATAAGGAGATAAGTTTGGCCGCAAGAGAAACACGTTCATTTCTTATAGCCAAAAATTAAAACCCCATGTTCCTTTATAAGATCCTGGGACTGTTGGAACAGGAAGATGCATTCCACGGTGGCGTCAACCCTAGAGGACTCTACACCCCACCCTCTAGCATCAGCATGGGGACGGAGGCTGGCTGGATAACCAGCTCTTCCTCTTCCTTGGATGAAGAGGACACTGTTCCCAAGGACAGCCCCTGCCCCAACTTGGGTGTTCCATTCCCTTCCTTAGCATGTGGAAGACTTTCTCATCTATGCTCTGCAAATAGACTCTCAGAAAGAACTCATGAAACCCATTGCTGGAAATGAAGGCTTCTGAACCAAGGCAGCCTGGAGCTCTGGGCTGCCTCTTCTCATGCAAAGTGCTGGAGCACTCGTCTCCCAGCTGCTGGAAGGTTGTAAAGGCCTCTTTCCTACTCCCCCGTGTTCGTATGACTTCCTTGTCCCTCTTTGCTCTCTAAACGCTGATATTTATGCCACGCAAGCCTTCTATTTGATTAGCAGAAGTGCCTTCCTCTTGCCTCTCAAATCCTCCAAAATAAAACTCTCCTTGCTTTGACTAAATAGAAGAGCAGAATATGTACCTGCAGACTGGATTTGTGGGTCCAGCAAAGTGTCTTGGGAGAAATGCTTCTCTCTTCACCCTGATGTAACACTGAATCAGGAAGGGCAAAGTGAAGTAGCAGAGAAGGTCAGACACAGGAAAAAGCACTAGCAGCATAAAGACACACAGAAGGGAGCCAGGCTAGAGAGCTGAAATCAAGCTCAGGAAGAGAAGGGAAAGAAGAAATAAATGATGACTCCTGCCACCACAACCGGGTCAGGTGTCTCTCTTATGAGCCTGTAAAGCACCTCTCCTCATAAAGTTCAACATCTGGACCAGCAATCAAACACTAGAATTCTGAATATTCCCAAAGTAGCAGATATTTCCCTTCTAGATAGTGCATCACCACTGAGGTTACATTCTCAGCCCCCTTGCATGTGACACAGAGCTCCTGCACTGGGCTGCTAGCTGAAGGGAAAATAATTTTTTGTTATGTTAAGCAAACAAAAATCTCCACAACTCAAAGGTTCAATGGTCACTGCAGCTATCATTATCTTTACACAGCCTATGTAATATTTACTTATTTAACTGTAAATAACCTCCCCTAGATGACAGATAGGAATCACCGCTACATTATCAACACCTAGCAAAAGGTGAATATTAAATGAACATTTGTTGAATGAGAATAATACATTTTGTTGGAGATTTGAAGGAGAGCTCAAATTCCAGGGATAGAAAGCTCCTTTGCCGAATGCCATCACACACTCACACATGCACTAATCCATACACATGCACCCTTACATTTCCACACCAAAGCCACCTACAGTTCACGGTCAGACCTGCTCCAGTTGTCCTGTGATTCGCTCAGCAGCAGAGACCATCCTAGGAACAAACACTTCAAGGCTCTGTTGGCCGGCATGGGTATTGCAGAGAACCAAATACCGCAAAAAGAAAATTGCAATAGGAAAGAGAAAGTCATCAAGAAAAATAGTCCAGATTTCTCATGATCTCACCCGTGAGTCAGATTTGCGTTGGGATAACAACTATCTGAGCAGACCAGAACAGTCTGTCTGCAAGACGCCGGCCTGCCAATTTCAACAGCACAGACGAGGCACACTTCTTAAATTGGCTTAAAAGGACAAATCTAGTGCACTTGTTTATTTTTTTTTTGTTTAAAAATAAATCCAAGGTGAAACAACCTCCTGTCTAAAAATAGCTCTCTTGGAAATTAAACTATATATACATTTTTAAAACACTGAACACCGAGTACCTGTATCTTGGCATGTGGAGCAGTGGGGAGAAGTCCTGTGGGAGACTTTTCCCATGTGACCCTTACAGAGCCACTGCACCTCTCCGCACCAGAGCTGTTCGCTTAGACACCCTCAGATTAGAATAGAGGGTCTCTGAAAGTCTCAGGAAGAACTCACTGTCAGTGGAAGAAAAACCGATTTTTTTTTATGCCTTGCAAGTCATTTAATATTCATGGAACTTATTCCTAACAGAAACAGGATATTTTTTTATGAGTAGCTTAATTTAGAGGAATTTATTCATCCAGGACAGAAGCTGAGGTCCAAGCTCCTATGCATGTGAGGAAATCTGAAGCAGTGAGAGGCAGGAAAGGATGCTTGTTCTCAAGCAACAGGAAGGGCCACGGCCTGACTGTCTGCCCTCTCCCATATCCTCATGTTGGGATCTGATCCCCAGGGGGACAGCATTAGGAGGTGGGCCCTTTTAGGAGGTGACTGGGTCCTAAGAGTGGAGCCCCTGTGGCTGGATGAGTGCTCTGATCACAGAGACCCAAAGAGCTGCCTTGACCCTTCTACCCTGTGAGGACACAGCAAGAAGACACTGGCCACACACCAGAGACTGGGTCCTCCCCAGATACCAAATCTGCAGGCATCCTGATCTCGGACTTCCCAGCCTCCAGAACTGTGAGAAATGAACTCAGTGTTCACAAGCCTTCCAGGTTATAGTATTTTTGATGCAGCAGCCCCCAAATCCCATAGGACAGGCAATATGTGGATTACAGAGCTCCAACTGTGTGTTCAGATATTTTCTTCTCCAACTGCGTGTTGGATATTCCTAAAAAGACTTCAGGAACGATTAACTATAATCACTTCCTTCCACCTTTCCTCAGGTCTCAAGACTAGTGAGACGTAGGGTGTGGGTTAGAATGCAGTACTGGCTGTAGTATTAGACCTCGTTGGTCTTTGCTCCTGATCCTCCTCCTCCCTGCCTTGCGCTGCACCTTCCACAATTATAAGAAGTACATTTTTGCCCCTGGACATTTTTGTAAAAAAGGATGCATGAAAGAGCTTTATATATCTATCTGTCTTTAGGCTCCGGAATGATTTTGGTAGATTTTAATTACTCCAGTCTTGCCCAGCCCTCAAGCCTACAGGCTGGGGAGGCTCTCTGAGTGTTCGAACAATGAAGCTAAGATCAGGTGAAAGATGGAGAAAGTAATTGTATACCTTAGAGTACTAAGGGGCTAGGCTCTCCTTGGCTCTGAGAATGACTGCTAATGAGTGCTATAAAAATAACTACTCTCAGGGCAGCTACAAGTGGAGTCTGCAGCTTGGATTTCAAATTGTGACTCACCTGTCTCCTTGGATTTCTTTCTACCTAGGTGAGTATCCTAGGCTGACTGCCTCTGGTTTCTATTGCGGCAGGGTGTCGGAGGCAAAAAAATTAAAATATGGTAAATATTTGCATATATTCAAGTCCTCCCAATACCTGGCCCCTCTGTTTCTTTCTAGTTTGTAAAGGAAAAGCCAGGGTGGACCCTTCAGCTTTCTTTATGAAGCAGGCTGCTATTTGAGCAGCAGCAGGAGCCTCTGAAATGAGGACCTGCATTTAATTAAAAGCTGTTCTGAGTAAAGGGAAGAATTAACCCTTTCTCAATCATTTCTTTCCAAGCCTCCTGGAAACTGGAGGTGGTGGCCTATAAAGAACATGGCACTTGGCCTTTGTCGAAATGGAGAGAAACTGTAATATGCTAATAAAGGGCCATACTTAAGGAGAACTCAGGCTCTGAATGTAAGCTCTGACTCAAAGAATTGCTCCTTTCTATATCCTCAAAGGTTTAATTGTATCAATGTGGTGTGCAGCTGAATGCACGCTATTAAATTGAAGTTTGTCTCTAATGCTAAATGGAAGGCAGTGGCTGACTTAAAAAAAAAATGTAGGCTTTGGGGATCCCAAGACTCCAACGGAAGTCTGACTACCTAGCTGGAGCACCTAGAAGGACTGACTGATCCTCTGAGTTGCTGGTTCCTCATCTGTAAGTGGAGCTAGGAGCTGAAATCTATTGGGAAGTCTAAGTGAGATCATGTATACAAACTATATTGAGGGACTGAATTTGAGCTGCTGAATAAAATCTCAGGTTGGTAAAAGCCTCCCAGCCCAATCTTATGCTATCAGCCCTCCAGCAGTGAAAGGAGCCTCACAATCTCCCAGTGCAGTCTGTGTCACTTTGAGACAGGTGTAGTGGACAGAACATTTTTCCCAACATGTGCTGCTAGTCTTGCACTTCACGCCCATGCGCTACCCCTTGCTCTGGTTCTTGGGCCAGAAATAAGTCTTGGTCATCCTGTACAGGAAAGCCTTTGAAATACTTTATTTATTTGGTCATGTGATGCACTGTAGTTGCAAACCTCCCAGGTATAAGTAGCAAGGGATGAGCCCAGATTGCTCAATTCAGGGCATGGCTGGTTGAGTAGGGGTGCTGTTGGCCGACCTAGGGGACAGAGGAGGCACAGCATGTGTGCACAGAGGTGATAAGCTCAGAGGGAGACGGAGTCCAGTAGGGACTGGACATTTCAGTCCAGAACTCAAAAAAAATTGGAGCTGAAGGTACAGATTTAGTAGTGATCAGCATGTAGGTGCCAGCAACAGGTGTGTGTTGATGGGCCTCAAACTGCCCAGGGTGGGGAGATGAGAACATCAAAATTTAAGAGGCAAAGTATAAAACTCAATCCAAAAAGCAGAAGCATTGTTATTAAGGATATAAGAGGTATGAATGAAAGAATGAGGAGGTTTGAACCTGGAAAGGCTATCAAGACAGAGGGATTGAAGAGAGGGGAATGAGTATCCTGATCAAGTACAATCACAAAAGAAGTAAGTGGGGACAGTGTTCTGAGGGTCAGAGGAGCTCTGTGATAGGAGGGAAACATTCTCAGAGGTGGGAAGGAAAAGGGGCAAGCTGGATGCACCTGACGAAGGAGAAGGGCTGAGTTTCTACTGCTTCTGTCTCTGTGAAAACAACATGCAAGACAGGGAGGGAGGAGGCAGTGTGTCTGTATTTGAAGGGAGGGGAAGGTTAGTGTGGATACTGGAGAAGGTGACGTTGGTAGGAAGATATTGGAGATGGTGGTTCTGTAGGCAGACTGTCCACCTGTCTTCCAGCCTGTGGGTTTGAGATGTTTGGAGACCATTTATTCTACACTGGCACCAATCCAAATAGCTGGGTGGGCTTTTCTTTCAGAGAAATGCTTAGCAGCCAGGACAAGCAGTGGCTGAACTTATTTGGTGTAGAGATTTTGTAGGGTGGGGGCAGCTGAAGGAAAGTAGGTAGGGAAGCATGGTATTGGCAAAAGAGCTGATAAAGTGATGGTCCAGAGGGGTATACGATGGGAAAAGAAGGACTTGGCAGGCAGCCACTGTCTTCCTTGCAAATGTCCCCTACCACTCTCTTGTTGGGCCTTTGCCTCTGGATATGCCACTTTGTACCATGTTCTTCCCAGAGCAGCACACAGCAGCCTAGATGTGTGGGACTTGTTAGAGCTCAGTGCTCTGTTTCTGGGGCCCTCGCACCTGCAAGATAATACTTAAGGGGCACATCACAGTATTAACACAGTTGATCACCTAGTCCAGATCTGCCTAAATGTTTTCCACAAAGGCTGCTGTTACACAGCAGGCTCCTGACCACCCCATAACAAAAGCATTGACTATTTCAGACTGAAATGCAAGATCTTCACTCTAGTCGAGTCTTGAATCTTGCAAGCCTTGGCTTATCCCGTAAGTCTATTTAAACTCTGATTCTGGTGTGAAACAAGGTCACCATGCTCCCTAGATCTGGGTCAGGAGCAAATGGGATAAACATGTCACCCACGTCTTTATTGAGTCTTTATTCAGGTTGTTGGTAAAAATGTTGAACAGGAGAGGATAAAAGCCACAGAGCAGAATAAAGCCACTGGCACAACTGTGCCTGTCTTTCACCCTCAGGGACCTTCTCTCTGGGCACAGTCTACCAGCCCCTTTGTATGGCCATGGAGCTGTCATATGCAGCTCCTGCCGTCTGGTTCCCAGTTCTTCTCCATCTTACTTACAAAGACACCATAAGGACCATCCGAACACTCTGCTGAAAAGTCCAGGTACACTGTGTCACCAGCTTTCTCATGATATACTGGTCTAGAAACCTTATCCAATTATAAAAAGACACAATGTGCTTTTCTTTGCTGGATCTCGTACACCTACGGCCAGATGGAAATCAGTTTATGACATTTTACAGCTTTATAACATTTCCTGTCTCACCATGACATCACTTTTCCCTAAGTCCAGGGCTTCAAAAGGCCACAAAGGTGTTAAGAACTTAGTTTCTAAACCTTTTTCAACTCCAGTGTATCAGGTTCCCTGATCCCACTGGCTGCTGAAATGAAGAATGTTAACTTGATAATGAGACTCTAATGGAAAAGTCACTCCCCAAACAGAGAGAGAGAGAGGCCCTATACAGTGGCCCTGTTGCTGTGTTTTAGAGCTTCCTGTCAGCAGCCCAAAAGGCAGTTTAAATTTTACTTCTTTGCCTTCTATTTTGAAAATAAAGCAAAATGTCATTGCATCTGAGCTTCTTAAGATACAGCATTTTCAAATGGGTATGAAAATCTTGAGGTTGAAGGGAGGGTAGGGAAAGGGAAAAAAAATAAAGAAAATCTTGAGATTTTTAAATCTTACAAGCTATGTATTCAGTTGCTTTAAAAAAAAAATCATCAGATGAGAATGATAAACCAGGTCAGTGATAAACCAGTGTGAAAAACGACAAGGTTTATGAAGGGTAGGATCCCTAATTCCGACTAACAAGTGACATCCTTCCCCGAGGCGATGCTCCTGAGACAGTGTGGCCAGTGCATTAAATAAGAGCAGTTCAACCAACTCATCGACAGCCCGTTCATTTCTTGCTTCCAGGGACACAGAGGTGAAAAGGATGCCCCAGTGCCCTCAGAGAGAGTGCAGCTTAGAGGGAGAAGGTGAAAAACTAGGTACCTTCAGCTAAGGATTCAGCAACCAAGTCAACAAGGGCTGGATACCAAGTGAATGAGCCAGGTGCTCCGAGAGAGGCTGCAGGGCAGGCGAGGAGGGCGGGCTGTTCAAAAGGATGAATGACACTCCACCTGGGCCTCAAAGGACAAACAGAATTCAGACAGTGGGCAGAGGGACGCCGAGCAGGGGTGGATTAATACACAGTATATGGTGCATTTGGGCAAACATAAGTTCGTAATAAGCCAGATTCACATCCTTTCTTGCTTTTCAAATACAAAAACCAAAGTCTGATGCTCAACTGGGAAATTAACAAAGAACACACTTGTCTCTGTAATGTGAGGTCTTCGCCTCCCCATCAAAGTTCAGCCAAGGTCACACAGAGATGAATGACCACTACACGCACTCTAACAAGATGCTCCAATTAAAACCCAACAATGCTATCCAACACAGCACAAATTTCATTAAAACCACTCACTGCAATTTAAGTTTTGAAATGAGTGGATTTTCTAAGAATGCAATAGCTATGCCAGAGGTAATATTCCAAGAAGGAGAAAAAAATAATGCAGGGTTCAGATCATGAGGCACTGGTTTACAATCCTGGTTTCCCATTAGAATCACCTAGGGAGTTTTCAAAAACTACCAGTGCTTGGGTTGTCCTCATGCCAATTAAATCACCATCCCTGGGGCATCCGTATTTAAATTAAAAACACCACTGAATCTAATTCATTCTCTCAACAAATATTTTCTGAGTGCCTACTATAAGCAAAGCATTGTTCTAAACGTTGATGATACATGGCGACCCACATAGAATCCTCCTCCCTCCAAAAATGCTTTCATCAGTTTTACATTATAATCAGAAGCAGACAGAAAAGCAAATTAAGTCAGTGATATATATATCTTATATGAAACTGACAACGTGCTAAGGAGAAAATGAAGCTGAAAAAGGGTGCTATGACATCTCATGCTGGAGTAGGGTGGCACAGACCTTACCAACAGGACACTGGAATCAAGGCTGGAAGGGAAGCGAAGGAGAGCTCAGCTACACTAAGGAAGAACACCCCAGAGGGAATAGCAGGTGTGGTGGCCCAGAGGCAGAAGCCTGCTGGAGATGAGAGGGAGAGTAACAGAAATAACCTCAGAGACAGAAGGGCAGGGAAGAAGACAGCCCAGCAAGGGCCTGGCAGGTTATGTAATAATGAGTTTGGCTTTTAGATCTGAGTGAAATGGGAAGCCACTGAGATGGTCTCAGCAAAAAGTGACAAGAAATTATTTGTATTTTACGAGACTCAGCTGGCCGCTCTGTTGAGAATAAACCATGAGGGGAGAGAGGCATGGCAGCAGTTGGGTGACTCCTAACCTAGTTGAGAAATAAGGATAGCTTGGATGAGGGAGAAGTGATGCAGGGTAGACTCTAGATAAGTTTTAAGGATCAGCCAGAGATGAAACATCTGGAAGGTTACAGGGTGGAACTGAGAGCTTGGTTCTAGATGTTTAAGTCGGAGGTGACCATTAGACCTTCAGGGGAGATGTCAAATACGTAATTAGCTGTGCAGCAGTGCAAGAATAGAGGTATCTGGAGAGTTCTTGGTTTACAGATGGCAGTGAGAGCCATGAGTATGACTGACATCACAGAGAGAAATCACCAAAAGATAAGAGGCCCAAGCACTGAGTCCTGGGCCTGCTGGCATTAGTAACAGGTCAGAGAGAAGAGGAGGCAACGAAGAAAACTAGAAGGCGTGCTGGCTGGAACACCTGGAGAGTGTGGAGCCCAGGAGCCAAGGAGCATGCCAAGGGTAATGCAGGGATGAGCTGTGCATGTCAGATGCTTTGAAGGATCAAGTAAAAGGCTCAGAAATGGTCCCTGGATTTAGCAAATGCAGCCATCACTAGTGACCCTCAAAAGAGCAATTTGTAAATTATAGTGAGGTGGACAACCACTTCTGAACAGGTCATGTTCTTAAGGACTCAGCTCAAAACATGCATTGAATGTTTGTCTTCCTTACTGGAATCGCACCGTTTAACACACAGCAAGTCTCAATATTTGATTTACCGCATGAATAAACAGAGCTGTACAGTGCAATGTTCCATAGATAGTTCATGAAATCATCTAACATGATTAGGGCGTAAAATGAAAATCTTTCCATTTGGAAAAATAATTGTTGATGGAAGAATAATTCTTTTGATAATTTTATCAAAAGATTCATTTCCCCATACATCCTAAATCTTAACTAATGGGTTGGGGATGTAGCTCAGAGGCAGGGTGCTTGCCTAGCCTGTGTGAGGCCCTAGGTTTGATTCCCAGCACTGAAGAAAAGGGAAGCTGTCTAAATCCTAACTAGCATAGCTTCAGATTTCCTACGTCCTTCATTAGATTATATGTCCTGAAGGACCAAACCATTTCAGACTGGGGATTTCTATGGATTAGCTGCATGTATGACCTTAAATACAGTCTGAGTTTCTCTCTCCCATCTAGACATGCTGGCCTGACACTAATTTCATTCATTAAAAACAGGAATGAAACAAACAAACAAAATCTTTACGCTGCCTGAGGTGGTACACAACTGTAATCCCAGGACTCAGGAGGCCTAGGCAGGAGGATCGCCATGAGTTTGAGTAGCCTGTGCTACATAAGTGAGTTTAAGGACAGCCTGAGCTACATAGCAAGACCCTGTCTAAAAAACAACAACAACAACAACAACAAAACAATCCTTTATGATGGGTCTACTATGATCTCCTACTTCACTGGGTATCTGAATCACAGCATCAGGTAAGATGTAATCTGTGCTTCAAACCTATTGTTTTTGGTTCTCAGCTGATAATCAGTTTAAGGTTTGACTCTGGCTTTAGACTACAGTTCACATCCCTAACAAAATCCATAGTGATGGAGCACAGTGTTACATGGCCTGCATTTGCTCCATCCTAGAAATGTAACAGCAAATATGCCAAAGAGGGGCTTAGCCATTTCAAAGTCCCCAAAAAAGTGAGGCTCAAGAGACTTACTGCACTCATAAAGCAATGTTTCCTCCATTTTTCCTTCCTTGCCCCAGAGGATCATTAAATAACTTCACTCATTTGATAATTGAAGGCAATCTAAACTTTATCTTTATGTCCCATCTATAGAACAAGAAGTATATATATCTTTTCTCTATGTGGCTTGTGCTAAATAAATACGAGTTGAGTGAAAACGAAAGAGAAGTTAGTTTGAGGGCATTGAGGGCAAAGCATAAGCCCTAGGAGAGAACTAAGCTTCATGTTGAGAGGAAAAATACTACCTCCTTTGAATGTTTGCTTAGCTTTCACAGCTTTCAGTGGCTTTATGGGAAGCTACCCACCTCCTACCTGCAGGATGACCATTGTTAGCAAAGCTTCCATGCTGGTTCAAGAGAAAGATGGGATTAGCAGTTGAGAAAGAGTTATTAAAAAATAGTAAAGTCCCACGATCCTGGTGTGCAGGTTCCAGCAAGGATTTTAACCAATGGAATCCCAGAAGGCCGTCTTGAGCCAACCCGAGAACTGTGGTGGGTGGTGATATGCCACATGAGAACAGCGTAGAAGATTGATCGCAGGCTCCATGATGACTACCCACCTGCCCGTGAGCAGGAACAATGAGCAGCTCCTCTTTGGTTTATGCTAAAAATAAAGGGTACCACCAATGAATGACACTTTACATGCACAACCCTCAGGCGAAGTTCTAGTTACCATAGCAAACCCCACTCACTACAGCAGAGGTGGAGCACACGATGTTATCAAATGTCCTGCCCGACTTCTGCCTTCCCACAGCAGAGCAGCTATATTTATCAGATACACTAATCAGCCATGATGGCTGTTGCAATGGATAAAACCCCAACCAGCATGTGGGCATGCTCTCAATGACGATTTGCCGATAAGAGTGCTGCAGTTTTTGTCCAGTGCTTACGTAAGTTGCCAAGATGGACATTATGTGTAAAAAGAGGTCTAAACGGGTGAACATTTAGTCCCAGCTACTTGGTGGGTGGAAGCAGAGAGGATCATTGGAGCCCAGGAGTTTAAGACTAGCCTGGGCACAATGGTAAAACCTAGTCTCAAAAAGAAAACAAACACATAAACACACATACTAACAACAAAGAAGTAAAATTCCTGCTTCCTCATTTTTTGTCTAGAGCCTTTAAGCTCTACACTTGGCAAGAAATTGCCCTTGGCTAATTTCCAGAACTGACCCAAAACTGGTGACAGAGAAATGAGAGAGGACCAGTCTTTTTAGTCAGATTCAGAAAAGACAGTTTTAGCTCAGTGGCTTAAGTGCTTGCCTGGTAAGTGCAAGGTCATGAGTTCGATCTCCAGTACAAAAAAAGAGAGTTTTGTTGCTCACCAATCCAAAAGTGAAGTCTGTGTCCTTGCCTACAGTCTCTATCAACTGGGAAGAGATGTGGAGGAAGAGAAGTTCAAACTACAGAAAATAATTCATCTGTAAAGAAAACCGGGCCTCCCTTGAATGCAAATGAATGCTACTTTTGCTTATAAGGACTGACCCTAGTTAGTCATCTCTGTCTTTCATTCTCAACGTGGATCAACAGGTGTTTTGAGTTTTAAAACCTCAAAGTGGGGAAGAAAAGAAATTAACTTGTTAGCTTTTCAAGCTTGAGTCTCAGGCCAAATTTTCAGAGGAATAGTGGAGTGGGAATCTGAATGTTTCTTCCCTGTGTGCTAGCAATCCATGTCCCAGGTTTCTGAGCAAGAAAATAAATTAGGGAGCTCAGTGCTCGACAGGGATTCTGGGTGGTTCCTGCTTCCCAGAGATTCTGTATGAAATAGTGGTTGAGAACGTTGGCTTTGGAGACAAAGAGGTCTGGGTTCAAATTTTTGTTTCAACTCTGAAATGATATATAACCTCAGGCAGGTCACTTGAACTTTCTGAGCCTGTTTCCTCATCTGAGGAACATGGGTAACTGGGAACAGTGCTTCATAACAGCTATTTATTTAGTGTCTACTTTATATAAGGTACTGATGTGGGTACTTGAAATACATGAACAAAACAAGGGTTTTACTTAATGAAGCTTACATTCCAAAGATGAGATGGAAAACAAAAAATAAATAAAGGGCTCTACTTCAAGCAAAGTAGGTATGAGACAAGGGAGAGAGCCCTGGAACTGCCATTTTAGATAACAGGCTTGTTGAGAAGATACCTGTGAAAAGCCGAGGGAAGAAGCTTCCCAAGTAGAAGGACCCCATGTGAGACAGAAGTTGGTGTGTCTCCAGACAGGGACAGTGCATTGGGGCACAAAGGCAAGGCAATGGGCGGCAAGAGTAGAAGGCACAGCTGAGGTGGGCCAGGCCACGGGGACCTGGATCATATTCAAATAGCAGTGAGAAATCCACAGTTTTAAGCTGAGGAGTGACATACTTGGAACTCTGTTTTTAAAAGACTGTTCTTGATCAGCGGGAAGAGAGAGAGGAATGAAAAGGTAGAACACGGAGGGTTGCTAGGCAGGGAAACTTTGCTGTATGGTGCTGCAGTGATGGGCCCATGTCATGACTCACAGAACGCACAATGCCAAAAGGGAGCACTAATGTAAACTATGGATTTGAATAGTGATGAGGTGTTGATGCAGAGTCATCGAATTTGTGACAGATGTGCCACTTGGGTGAAGAAGGCTGAATCGAGAAATCTCTGCACCTTCCTCTCAATTTGGTTGGAAACTAACACTGCCCTAGAAAAACTACTCTTAAAAAAAAAAAAGACTGGTTTCTCTAAGGAGAAAAGACTAAGGGTCGAGAATGTTCTCAGGGGAACCAGTTAGAAGACAACTTCAGGGTCCAAGAGACAGCAGTGACTGTCACCAGAATAGTCACCATGAGGGTGGGGAGCAGAGTGTGGGAGAAAATTCAAGATTGCTTCCTAGGCTTAAGTGGGGCGAACTTTGGGTAGGTGGTGGCGCTGTTTTTTGAGAATGAAGGAGAAGATGAAAAGGACTAGCTCGAAGGAGAAATAGCACCTTGGTCCTATTTGGCTTGAGGTGCTATGACACAGTCATATGGAGACATTAAGTAGACAGTGGGGCAGGTGAGTCTGGAGCTCAGCGAAGAGACCAAGGTAGAGGCACAAATCTGGAAGGCAGCAGAACGGAGATAGCAGATTAGGCCTTGACACTTGGGATCTCTCTCCAAGGAGAACAGCCAGAGAGGCGGACCCCGGGTCATGTCCTGAGACAACATCTTACAACAATGAATATTAGTTCTTATTATGTCCCACATATGAGGAAGAAGCCTGTTAGCCAACAGTTATCATGAGAACCTTTTTGTTCATCTACTGTCTCATCCTGTTGTCCATTCATACCATAAACAATCGGTGAGCGTATTTACTGAAAGGTAGTAGAGAATAGCCATCAAGAGTGCAAGCTGTGAACTGGGCATAGTTATCAACATGCTTGTAATCTCAGCATTTGGGAGGCTGAGGCAGGATGATTGTGCATATTCAAGGCCAGCCCAGACTACGTAGTGAGTTCAAGGCCAGCCTGAACTACATAGCAATACCGTGTCTTAAAAAACTACAAACAATGCAGGCTGTAGTGCCAGGCTACTATATTTGAATCCCAGTTCCATCAACTCCTAGCTGTAAAACTTCAGACTTTTCTTAACCACATTACACTGTTGTTTCTCCATCTGCAAAACGGGATGTAGCGTGTTCATCAATGGCTCCTAAAAAGATATGGTCATATCCCAGGGTCTTGGCAGACTTAATTATATTAAGAAAATCTCTAAACATGATTATCTTGGATTATCTGGGCATCCCCAAATTCAACGATGAAAGTCTTTAGAAAGGACACACAACGTAGAGATGTGCAGACAGGAGAGGAGACATAAAAGAAAGCAGGATGAAGTGACAGCCAGAGAACGGAGTGAAGCAGCCACAAGGAGTGTTGACAGTTACACAAGCTGAAAAAGGTGAAGAAATCGTCCCTCATCCTTCAGAGGGAGGACGGCCCTGCCAACAGCTCCATTTCAGGCTTCTGAGTGCCAGAGCTGTGAAAGAATAAATTTCTTTCCTCTACTTTATGAAAAAAAAAAAAAAAAAACCAAAATTTTACAACCAAATAGTAAGAGACTAACAATGGTTATTACACTGTGTGTCATGATCTTCAAAGTAGTTACTCAATACAAGACATAAACCAAAAAGATTCTTACAAAAAAGAAATAGATAATAAAAGAAATTTCTTTTCAATGATCTAAGATAAACTAGTAATATAAATAAAGCTAATTAGCATATATTTAAATATTTTATAATTTCTCCCTACTTCTTATTTATCTCCCTTCTATTTTGCTTTTTATATATATATGAGAAACTATACATAGTATAGTTCCTCTCATATAAGAGAAACTACGTGGTGTTTGAGTTGTGTGTCCCATTTACTTAGCATTATTTGCTGAAGCCTCATCCATTTACCTACAACTGCTTCAAGTCTGTTTTTCTATATGGCAGCCTAGCACTCTATTTTGGATGGATATTTTGCTACATTGTTGGTAGGAATGTAGTACAACCACTTTGGAAATCACTGTGGAGATTCTTCAAAAAACTAAAAATAGAAATTCTATTTGACCTAGCTATCCCCCCTCTAGGTATTTTTCCCAAAAGGATTAAAATAATCGAATTACAGGGATACATAGAGCATGGAAACAGCATCTACTGTATGTCCATTAGTAGGTGAAAGGAGAGAATAAATTCATTGTTTAAACATGGTCATAATGGGGCTGTTATTCATGTGTCTCACTGTCAGCTGGCTTGAACCACCGGTGATACACGCATGGCTGTCCCATCAGGTAACTTTTTATTAGCAAAAAGACCGATAAAAGTGATTAGATCCATTTGTACCACCAGTGGTACAAGCTGTCCAATGGGACAGTCGTGCGTGTACTTCTGGTGGCTTAAGCTAGTAAGAATGTGCTAAGCCAAGTTGGTGGTAATTTGTTATGGCAGCCCTAGCAGTAGTAAAGATAGGCACCTCCTGGGTTATGAAAATTAAATGAATTAATATGTGCAAAGTGTCTAGAACAGTGTCTGCCAAATAGTGAACACTGAAACTACCTTAGTTTTTAACCTGTGTTCTGGAAATAGTGCTGGATCCTGAAGAACATAGGGAAAAGGCAGCAAACCTTCCAGGAAGCTCAGGAGAGATATGATGCTTAAGACACTGAGCAGGTGAGGGACCAGAAGTTGGGAAGAGTGCTCAGAGGCCACGTATACCTCCCAGGTGCCCAGAATTGCTAACTGCTGTGAGAAGCAGTTACCGCTAGCGAAACCAATCAGTCTTACATCTGTTTAGGTTTTCAGAGATGAGGAGCAGCTCCTGAAAGGGGTTAACAGAATCCTTTCCAGTACCTTTCCCTCCTCACACCAGCTCATTTCTGCTATCTCCTGAGAGCCTACACTGATGAGGACACTTGGAGTACATTTTCTGGATTCAGCTGCCTCTTCATTTAGCCTAATGATACTGGGAATAACAGTGACCAGGGTGGGGAGGAGGGGCGGCAGCAAAGTGTGGAGGGAAGCCATGCCAATTTTGTATGCCGGGTGACTTTGTAATAATATTTGCATGCCTGCTTTAGTGAATTTTCTCCACCAGGAGACATATTGTAGTATGATCTAGTTTTACCCAAAATCTATAAAATATCCTGTGCCAAAATGGGAGGGGAGCCCAGTTGAAACACAACTGGAATCAGACATTTTATAAGTGCCCATTGGCCAACACACAAAAATGTAGAGTTTATTGACATCTTATTTCATTAAACTTGGCTCCATGGGCTCTCATCGTTTTTGGTGTCAGAACCGTTGGCGAGAACTTGGAATTATCTTTGGCCACCTGCATGCAAACCTAAGTAGTGTTCATGGTGTGGACAGGTCAGGCTGCTAAGGACACTTTTGGTATTCAGATCACCAGAACTCCTCAGGTTGAGGGCCATTACTGTGTGTTTGAACTTGTATACTCCAAACCAAGCTATTCCAGCTAACCTGAAACACACTCGTTTCTCTATTCTGTAGAACAGCCTTATAGAATCTGGAATTCTAGTAACATTCCAGGTTGTTTAAGCAGGATGAGCCAGGGTGGCCTTTGGAGAAAGAGATGAGATGTGCTGTTTATTCTGTGTTCTCCCTAAGACTCTACAGATCTCCCGGCAAAGCTGCTATAGCCAGACAGGCCCCCTTCCCAGGAGCTCAAAACGCCCTGACACCCTGCCCCTCCCACCTGTTTTTTGTCTTCCTCCACTTACTGAATACACCACGATCCAAAACTGCCCTCTTTGCCACCCTCCTCCCAGCTTAGGCAGATCCCAGCTACGGAACTGACTTTGGATTTCCACCAGACCAAGTATGCCCCCTGCTCATGGTAGGAATCCTGTTCTGCATTGTGTGAATACCATCTTTATTTTTAGCAAAGCAGGAGGATCAGTCCTCTGAGGCCAGGAAAACAGGGTATGTGTGTTTTATCTTGGATGATTTGGTTGAGGTAGCAGAGTGAAGTCTAGTGCTTGCTAAGTAAGCCAAGTACAGGAGGTGTCAGAGTGTTGAGCAAAATGAGGCTAGGAGTGGCTCGGCTCCCATCCATTTCCACTCCTGCCAAGCATCTCGAAGGACCTAGTCTGGGGCACTGCTCTGTTAAATGTACCACAGAAGTCCTTCCTCAGGAAGCCACTAAAACAGCGTAGATCCTATCTGGAAAGAGTTAAATTTACTGCAATCTGAAGGCAAGTCATTGGATTGTGCTCTTTCAAGGATTCTCAGATCCCTAGGAGTCTGTGGTTTTTATTTTTAACCCCTTGTGGATATCTTGACATTTCAGACTGCTTCAGATAACAAAACTGTACTCACGCCCTGGTTCTGTCTCAAGCTTACAACAATTACATGTGCAAAATGAGCCCACTTTTGCTGCAAAGTCAGGGCCTCAACACTGCTTCTCTATAATCTCTTCATGTGTCCTGGAGCGCTTGGTGAGCCACAGGAACAGTCAATAAGCTATGAACAGATAACTCAAGGATAACTTCATTGGCCAGATGTTCACTGCTATCTGGTTTCATTAGACTGTGCCATAAAGAGAGAATCTTAAGATTCTGATTTTCTGCAAATTAATACACAAGCACTTCACTCAGAATGTGGTCCTGGAAGTAAAGCAGGCATAAAGCAGCCAGGCCCTCTCAGGATGAGGACTAGCACAGGGCAGAGAAGATGTCACTGGCATCTGAAAGAGGCACCAGCCTAGGCCAGCCTCTTCCCACAATTGGAGTGACTTCACAGACAGATGCTCTTCTCTGAACACTTGGTGTCTTAACAAGCCCTCCCTGGGTTCAGCCACCTTAATTGTACCACAAAGGGCCTCTTCAACCATTGCATTTCCAAGCCATAAAGTGCTCTCTCAGTGCTTTCTTGAACACATTTGTCAGTAGAATGTAGAACTCTAACAGCCAGAATGAATCAAATGACCTACCTGGCTCCAAATCCTCCTTCTGCCAAGAATCCACAACAAATGCATTTTTCCCAATTCCACCATCCTCCCCACCCATTTGTACAATATGGATAATATGAGATTGATAGATGTCATAAAAAGATCTATCACTATATGCAATCTATGGATAAGTCCAAAGGATGATATAATCGAGACGTAAAACTATCCAGATGGAAAATAAAAAACAATTTGAGAAAAATTTCCTGTACTTCTATTTCCTTAAAAAACATCCTACACATTTCTCCCAAATTTCATTTAATTTGGAACTATATTGAGTTTAGTGAATAAAATTAATTGGTCCTTTCCTCCCTTTTTCACTAATAAGTGAAAATACTTGTTTTATCTTTCTACCTGTAATGAAAGACACATTAATAAAGTCCAGAGAACATGCAGATGTTTAATTCCTCCTCACCCACCTGCATCTTGCACAACTGGCACTGAAAGACGACAGTTCCTCAGGTCAAACAAGTACAGGTTGTGCTTCTAGTTCCAGTTGGTGAATGGGGCAGGTTCTCTGCTTTCATTGGCCCAAGTTTCCTCAAATGCAGGAACTGAAAAGTACGACTGCAGTGTCCCTTTCCAAACCACAGGGACAGAGGAAATCAGCCAGGCTTTTTCCTGCTCTGAGCCCCACAACTGGTCTTTGCATAAGAGGGAAGTGGTACACAGATATACCCACTGCAACAAGCCAATAGGTGAAAAGGCAGGCTCCTGAGAGATTCTGTAAGGTGGGAACAGGGAGCCAGATGGCTTAAAACATCCAAAGCTTGTCAACCAAAGCTGAAGGAAAGCCTGAGTGCAGTCTGCTGAAAAGTCCTGCCTTCTATTAGCTGGGCTCTCATTGACTTTGGTGAGAGGTTTATTCATTTCCCAACATGCTACTCCACAGGACCCGCTGTGCACCAGATGCTGTCACTGGGAACAACTCTGAAGTAGCCACTGTACCAGTTATACACAGGAGCAAATGGAGCCTCTGAATTCCAGTGACTGGCCAGCAAGACGCTCCTGCACCGCTTGGATCCCTTCCTTCAGGCCCCTTCCTTTCCCTCTTGGTGGCTGCAGAAGGTGCCCAGCGCTGGATTCACCTCTGCAGGCAGCAGCAGTCCTGCAGTTCCTCCCCTACATCCCCAGCCTCACTGAGTGCCCTTCTAGGTCTCAGCAGGTGCCCTCTCCTTTTTGAGCAGACCTCACTATCCCCTTAGCTATTTCCTTGGCACTGAACTGTGGGCTCACTCTCTCCAGTGCTTCCCTCCTGCCTCCCAGGGAAGGCAGAGGTCAGGCTTTTGCTTTCCCTGTGCTTGCTCTTGATGGTCTCTGGCTTCATCCCCACCCCCAACACCCCTAGTCTGGCTTCTCCATTCTCTCCACTTCTCTTTTGCTTACCAAACATGCGTGCGAGGGGGGACTGGGGGAATCTCCTGAATAAACCTTTCAGCGCTCCTGCCTACTCCAGATACTCTGGAGGATCTGTAACTGGCAGCACTTCTGGAACCAGCTTGCTAACTTGCTCATCACTTTCTCCTTTATCCCTTGTGATTTGGCTCAGCACCATCCTTCACAGACTCTTCTCAGTCTGTCAACAGTCTTTTCCTTCCATCCCTCTGGGTGTTGGCTCTTCTCAGACTTTCCTGCCTGTCTACCTGTCTGCCTGCCTCCCTCGGGGGCTTGTCTAGTTGGCTCTTCCCATCTCTGAAATATAACCTGTGCTACTTGGTACTGTGGGGACACTTTTATTTTATACTTAATTTACTTATTTTGAGACAGAGTCTCTCTATGTAGTGCAGGCTGGCCTTGAACTCACTATGGAGCCCAGGTTGGCCTCGAATTCACAGAGATCCTCCTCTCTCAGCCTCCAGAGTGCTGGGATTACAGATGTGCATCACCATGCCTGGCTGTGGGACACTTTTGAAGATAGAAAAAAAAAAAAAGAGGTTAAAACTGTTGAGTTTCTGAGTTTGTACTCTTATAGAGATGCATCCTCTTTTTGAGTTTGGGGCAGATCTTTTGTGAGCTCATTTTCTTGGGATTTCTTCCCTTGTGGTTGCACTGGGATGGACCTGGGGCCACCCTTGGATTGTGATGTCCCCTACCATCACGGTCTGAGTCCCTTAGGCCCATGCAATCTAGGCCAAGGAAGTACCTCCAGCTTTGTGCAATCTTGTCCAGTCCATGAGGCCTGGAGCTTCCAAATGAGGGTTCAGATAATACCCTCCAGTAAAATGAGCCTAGGGATTTTCTCCCTGCCTCTCATCCTTTCTAACCTGGGGAAGTTGATGAGCAACTGTTCCAGGATTATCTGGACATGAATATTAGAAGGTCCTAGAGTGATAGGCCCAAGGCAGCCTGATGAGCAGGCTCACAGGGGATTGAGGAACAGAGAGGGGGTTTAAAAGTGAACTGCTCAGTACCTCCTAGAGAGCAGCAGAGAGTCACAGAAGACGAAGTGGACCTTGAGCTGGATCTTGAAGAATAATCAGTTTATCAGAATGATAGGGAAATAGAGCAAATTCTAGGAGCCGATCCCTATCACTGCCAACCAAGAAAAAGAGCTTCAGGAAGGCAAAAATCACAGCAGATCATGTGATCTATGCCTCCTAATTATACGGGTGTGTGTGTGTGTGTGTGTGTGTGTGTGTGTGTTGGGTGATAGAGATCTGAGGAGTGCACAGAATTTGGATTTTATCTCACATGGAAGCCACTGATAGATTTCACAAGGAGATTATAATGAGGAGTGAGAGACAAGAGTCTCCAAGGATCTCTCCTAGTTCCTGGTTTGTCATATGTTAAATCCCTAAAGTCCCTATTTTAGTCCACTGTGTACTGGTACACATAACCTGCATGTGACCTTTGTTTCTGCTCTCCAGCTCTGACTGAAGTCTGCACTTGAAATCCATTACTGACAAGCCTTTCCCTTCTTCCTAGCAGCTGCCTCCCCACACTATCTTACTGCAAAAACCTCGCTGGGCTCGTGACTCCCAAATCTTTCTGAAAGAACAAAGTACATACCTTACCATGACAGTCTCTTGCAAAAAACTAGATTCCTCCAGTCCTTAGCTCAACCTTTTGCCCCATTGAACCCAAAGGGCTTAGTCCTAACTCAGGACCAAATCTTTCAGCACATATCTCTTCTACCTAGGACCTCTTCCACAAAGGGTTTCAAATTCTGTTAGTGTAGCCAGGTGCATTTGCTGATCTGTGTCATTCCAGCTATCTGGAAGGCTGTAACTCGAGGATTACAAGTTTGAGGCCAACCTACGCAATTTACGGAAAGCTCATTTAAATAATTAATAATTAATAATGATAGGCTGGGATACAGGTTAAGACTCTCTGAGTTTAATCCCTAATATGGGGAACAGGGGAAGCTATTCTTTTTCCTCCATATTCCCCAGATGTTTTATTTGGACCACACTTTATTTTATTCATCCAATTATCCTTTCATTCCTTCATCCAATAAACAGGAGCAGCTACTACATGCCTAAGTGCACTGGTTTACATTATAGGTTTCCATAGATTTCTCTTGCTTACCCCGCTAGGTTAGACCCAGGCAGCAAGGAAGGTGCCTCTTCCACCTATGCATAGCCCCTGGAAGCTCTAAGCCAAGCTAACCACAGGTACTCCAAAAATAAAATGATTGAAATGAATAGGGAAATTATCATAAGTTTCCTTAAATAGTAAACTGTCTTAAGTGCATGCAAAATCAATTTCAATGATAGATTTAAAATATGATTCAATATTCTTCCAGGAGCATATTAACTATGTCAAGGGAGGTGCACCTATACCCTTTCCGTGTTTCTGGTTCTTCCTCTTCCAGCACCTGCCACCCCTCAGCCTGTACCCCACAACATACCAACTCCCCAACACCAGGTGGCTTTATAAGAGCAGCAGTTCATGGCCCAGCCTAATGCGAGAAAGAGTTGATGAGGCCAGGGGTTTGTTCAAAGACGCTCTGTTCCACCCCCACAGGCAGCCCTCCCACACCGCGCCTCTCAAGGTGCACTACCTACTTCACTCCCACCCACAAATCACAGACAGAAAAGCTGGCCTCGTAGAAACAGCAAGGTCCTAATGTCCAAGCCCACAGCAGGCTGAATGTGGGCAACCTCCCTAGAGCAGACCTGAGGGTCCAGGACAGATCCTTTTCTGCAGACACTGTGACCACCTCCATAGCTTCTTCACGAATTGTCAAGGGAAACAGTGCAACAGACTCGATCGGTGAGGGAGGCAAGTGGCTGGACCCAGGTAGTGCCCCAGCACTGCCCACCCTATCGCCAAACGGAGCTCTGGACTCTGGAATGCCCTCGTGCCTGTCATTCCGGTCTCTGCCACCAGCCCATGCCAGACCCCGTGCTCTTCACACCCCAGTGTCCCTTATCAAGGTCTCTCCTGCTTGGACAGGCTGCCGTGGACAGCTTCCTGGCAAACTCCCGCCAGGGGTCCTGGATCCCGCCCCTACTCAATTCAGTTCAGCCTTGCGCTTTAATAGATTATCCAAGGATCAAGGAAGACTGGCAGCCCGAAGATTTAAAATGGAAATGGAAATCCGAAGTTAAGGGAGGGACCAGGTTCTAGGAAGAACTCGACTTCAGAGGGAACGGTTTCCCGACTGGAACCTTCCCCATCTCCCTGGCAGATGCCAATACCGAACCCAAAGATGCCCTTGCTCTTCGCGCGGCCCCTCCAGTCCTTGGCCCCGCGCACCTCTTCTCCGGCGGGGAGGAAGCTAGGGACTAAGAAGCGCGGGAGGACGACCCGAGTCAGTTCCCGAGGCCGGAGCACCTTAATGAGCCCGCTCTCGGAGGAGGAGGGGGCCAGACGCCCACCCTGGTGCAAGCAGCGAGTCCCCGGTTGTCCCACAGTCACGGTCCCGCTCTGTCCAGCCAGCTCTTCTCCGCACTCCTTACCCCCCACCGGATGCAAGACGAGTTTGTACAGCCAACGCGGGACCCTGTTACGGGCACCCCACTCACCGCCGTGCCGGGGCTGGGACTCCCGCGCCTGATTTGTCACTGAACTTTCCCCGGCGCATCTACAGGGCCTCGGGGGTGCCACGCTCCCCGCGCCCCGCGCCCACCCGAGCCCCGCGCCCGCGCTGCCGCGGGACTGCGGCTTCACCTGCTCGCCGCCCGGCAGAGGCTCCCGCTGCTCCCGGCGCGCGCAGACCCAGGCGCCGCCCGGCGGTCCCCGCGCAGCTGCTGCATGGGCGCCGGCCTGGAGCTGCGGCGCTGTGGTCCGCCCGCAGCCGCGGGAGGCGCGATCCCGACCCTCTCAGCTCGGCCCGCGGCTCTGGGCGCGCCCGCGGCAGCCTCCCCACCGCGTCCCCGGGCCGGGGCTAACACGCACCGGCACTGGGAGTCAGCTCCTCGCAGGCGGCGCGGGGGATCCTCCGAGCCTCCAGGATGGGCGGGGATTCCCTCCCTCCGGTTGATTCGAGGGGCGGGAACTCCCTTCCTGGAGTGACAGGGATGGGGGCGGGGATTCCCCCCCGCAGGAAGGACAGGGTGGGCGGGGATTCCCCCGAGCAGGCTTCTGGGCGGGCAGGACGGCTCTCCGGGTGAACCCGCTGTCCCGGTGCGCCGGCTGCAAAAACCTGGGGATCCTGGGAGGAAAAGATCCAGGCAGAAAGTGGCTCAGAAATTCCAAGCAGGCGGGCCTTGGGGCGCCACCTAGGTGGAAGTGTGCGAGCTAGGGGACTTGAAGTTCCTTTTGCATAGCATCTTACATAGAGAGCATACAGAAAAATGCCCACGAAAGAGTGCCTTATCAAAGGATGAGTGGAGAGCCTACAGGAGATAAGGCCAAAGCGAACCCCCATCCCCACTGCAAACTGCCCTTGGCCTCTGGTCCTTAGACAGTAAAATTAATTTAACACTGGCAAGAGAATTTCGGGAGAGGGACCTCTTGGCCCCTAGAGCTGCTTAATCCTCCAGTTGAGGGCCCAGAGGGAATCCCCGACCGACCGAGATGGTGCCTTTGAGACCCGGAGCTCTGCCTGCAGATTCTGCTGAGAGGACAGTGGCAGCGAATACCAGTTGCCCTTGGCCTCGTTCCAGGTCACTCGAGGAACAGAAGCCCTAGGATTTTCGGATCCTTCCTTCGCGTGGATTTTCAGGAAGGCCTTCGAATAATTTTGGTGTCTTTTTTTTTTTTTTTTTTTTGTCATCCTTGTCATTCTGTCTACCACAGGGAGAGGATGATAAGACCATAATAGGGAGACTGCATAGCTCTGCAAATTAAGCTCTCTTAAGAGGAAAGAGCTGGTCTTTTTCAAGTGCTAGCAGATAAGAGTAAAAACATATGAAAAATTATAAAACCTGGGATAACGAATAGTTGAATAATGCTTTTGACATTTTCTGCAGAGCGGTAATTGGAAATCTTTGCTTTGAGGGGGATGGGGGTGGGGATGGGGTGGGGTACAGTTGGGCTGCAGCTTTGCCTGGCAAGGCAACAAGCTCTGGTCTCTTGGAAGAACAGGTAGACATAAATCACCTGCACAGACTCCTCGGAGCTGCCCACAGCATCGGAGACGGGAGTGGTCCCGAGGCATATTTGAGCTGGTATTTTGAGCAGGGGTTGGGGGGCAGGTTAGCTTCAGCTCTTCTTCAGCTTTTACAGTTACCAGCCCAGTGAGATCAATGCCTGCACAGATCCAGCCATCATGTATTAGGAGCTCTGTCCTCTCATGCAGCCGAGCTTCTCTTCCTATCTGCAAATAGAGGAAACAGCTAGCATGCAGAATTGCTGCAAGGCTCAGCAGTAACATCGCTATTCAGCTCGGCACTTAGGATGTGCTCAGTGAAATGGTAATTTGCTCTGAAGATATTATGGGGATACCCCCAAAACGCTTCCACATTGTAGAGGACCTGTGCTTCTCTGCTTGTTTTTCAGACCCAGCTTCATCTTCCACCACTCTCAGTCTCTGGAGTCATGAAGGCACAGCTCGTGTCTCTCAGCTCTGTGTTCTGTACATGGCACAGGTCTACTTCCTCCAGCACCCACTGAAAGTTTGCTGAATAAATGAATGTGCAAGTGGAATTACCACCAAAACCACACTCACTATGATGTCTTACCATCCACTGCAGTCCTTCCATTCCAGCCATGTGCTGCTAACCCGTTTCCTCTGCCAGAATGACGTTCTCTCTCTCCTGGATTTGCTGCAATCCCAGAGTTAAATGCTGTGTCTTCTGGGAAAGCCTGCCCATATCTGGTGTGCTCATCCTCATTAAACGCTGCAAAGGGAGCTCTTTCTGCCAACTGCTAATGTAACCCTTGTCAGATATACCATGTTATAGCCATCAGAGTACCATCTCACATATTCCCAATTTATGAAGTCCTGCAGGGAAAAGAACCTAGATCTTACTGTTTGTTTGCAGAGTCTAGTGTGCTATAGTATTCAACCTGATCACCACTCAGTAAATATTTGCTAAATTAAAATGAATTGTTATATGTGTATGTTAGTGTAATGCATTATCCATAAAGATAAGAAGCAGATATACTATTTTATCATCTTTCTCCTTCAGACTTTGTCCTGCTGACCTGCTTAAAATACTTCTAGTTTCAATCACTTTTTCTCTGATATTTTTCAGATATTTTTTGGTAAGTTCTTGGCTGCTAATAATAGCTCTCAACTCACAAGGGGTCAATCAAATGCATGGAAATTTTGTTTTGCCCTGGCAGTCTTGTCAAATTGGAAAGTTGACAACTGAAGGCATTTATTTTCCAGTGTCTGAAGGTCAAAATGTAAATCCTTTCTGCCCCCTTGTTAAATATTTAGTCACAGATTAGTGCTTCTATCCATTTTGCCATTTTAATTTGTTGCTCATAATATACATGAGGTGGAAGAGGAAGTTTTGTTGCTCTTAGGAGCCAAGGCTTAAGAGCAAGGAAAGACTAAAATGATGAACAAAGAACAGAAATCTATTGTGCTTGGCTACAGTGTATCAGTGACAGGTAAAAGAATGCAATGTCCTTTAGATAAGACCAGGAGGTTGCCAGGGACTGCAGTGGCATTTGGTTTACTTCCGAGTTTTCTACCTCTGTGAAGAGTCTTCCCTCCGGGTAGCTGGAATGGAAACCCGAAGTTTCATCCTCTCTTGGAAAGACTGCCTTCCATCTTCCCTCCTCTGCTGCTCTTCCAAGCACTTTTCCAGGGAGAAGAAGGAGCCTTACTCAACAACTGGCTTGGTTCCCTTTCTCCTCCCAGCCTCTGTGGGTTCATTTTATCTCCAAAACAGATTCTAGCTTCCTGTTTACCTAGCTAATTACTGTCCTTTTTTTGTCTGTAAATTTCTGGCTAGCTAGATCTTCTATTCCTGACCTCATATTGGAATGAGCCATTCCCTGGCCAAAAAAAAAAAGGCTGAAGCAAATAAACAAAGAACAACAAAAACTAATAATGACAGGAAAATATTAATTCAGTGCTTTCCAGGACTCCCCAGAGATTTGACAATTCAATACTCTAACACCTAATCCCCTGAAATTACCAGATTCTAGGTTTTTGTTGGGGGAAGATCTTTGATGCCACATTCTTAATCTGAACCCCAGTGGCTGCAGTTTGGGTAGCCCTTAGACCATATCCAGAGAAAGTCGGAAGTAAAATGACATAAAATGAGAATGGCTGGGCATGGTGGCACATACCTGTAACCCCAGTACTTGGGAAGCTGAGACAGGAGGATCATGCAAGTATGAGGCCAGCCTGGACTACCTAGTGAGTGACTTCAATGCCAGCCTGAACTAAGTAGTGAGACCTGCCTCAAAAAAAGAGCCCAAATTCACATTCATTTTCCAGTACTTAATCATTGCAGTAATAGATGTTATTTTAAATCTGGGTGAATATTTTGTAATATTTATTTGGTATTAGACTTAATCTTTTGTTAGCCAATACACAATATAGATCTACATTTGATGCAGGCTCTTTTAAATTATGTGTTTAGGAAAGCTGAGCCTGATGGTATTATAGGCAGCTGAGTTAGATAGAAATTAATAAGCAGTCAGACAGGCTGGGCCCTCAAGGAAGTCAGCACAGAAGATGAGAACACATTACAACTGTGGCTGCAGGTGCATCTGAAGAAGGCAGAATCGCTATTAAAGTCACGGTGGCCTCACTTGCATATTTCCCTAAAGGACCACCCTTTCGGACTTTCCCACAGAAATAGACCATTATCTCACTAAGGGTGGGCCATCTTTCCCCACCCACTAAGACTAAGACTAAAGCTAAGGTTATGACTAAGATTAAGGCCAGGGTTAATGATGTCATCCATATGTCCTTGCTGTGTTCTCCCAATAGTGAATATTGATTCACTATTGTATCAATATTAGCTAAGCAGTTGTACTTGTATTCTTATTGGTTGACTTACTTGTACCCACCTCATGACTTTGCCCTATAAAACATTCTCTGGAGAAATGACCTCGGCAGCAACCCATTCAGAACTCCTCCTGTCTCTCAGGAGATAGTCCTATTTCCCATTCCTGTTCCCCAGCTCCTAACTATGTATGTGTCATTCCTTTGGTCATCTGTGGTCCCTTGTTGAATGACTTTTGTCTCTCTCTCTCAATAAATGTTTCCCACTCTTAACATCCACTGTTCCTTGGAATACATTCTTTGATTCTTAGAAATATGAACTTGATATGTCAGGTTCACAGTTCTATCATTCCCATATCAGAGGCATGTGCTTATAATACCAACACTCAAAGAGGCTGAGGCAGGATGATCACTGTGAGTTTGAGGACAGCCTGGGCTACATAAGGAAGCCAGTCCCAAAAAAAAGAAAGAAAGAAAGAAAGAAAGAAAGAAAGAAAGAAAGAAAGAAAGAAAGAAAGAAAAAAAATATGTTTAAGGGAAAATTTTAGGTACTCTTCATCCTATGTATATTGAAAATGAAGTGGAGTGTGGTAAACAAGTAGGATTACATCTGTAATCCCAGCATTCTGGAAGCCCGAGGTAATAAGGTCTCAAGTTCAAGCCAAACCCGGGTAACTCAGCAATTCAGGGAGAATTTGTCTCAAAAATAAAACAATAAAATAAGCTGGGGATGTGGCTCAGGGCAAAGACCCTGTGTTCAATCTCTAGTCCCCTTCTCTCTGAAGATGAGACCCACTGTATTTGGGGCATGACATTGGAATTTATGCAAACATGCTTTGTCATTTCCAGTGTTGTCCAATATCACTGCATATGAAGAATTTGTGATGTCTGTTTCTCCTGGACTCTGCCCTTACAAAATACGCTATTGGTGTGTTCAGGCAACTAGGCTAATGTATCATTTTATCTTTTTGACTCTCAGTCTATTTATACTAAGGAAGCACTGATTGCCACGGTAACTTTTTTGTACATTTCTTGGCAGAAAAAAAAAGAAGTATACACCAGCAAATACAACTCAGATATTACTTATCACTGTCACAATTTATATAGGTGGTTGAAACATTCTGTAAAAAGTTATAAGGATATACTGAGGGACTGAGGATAAAGCTCAATAGTGGGGCCCTTGCCTAATATGTAAAAGCCCTGGGTCTGTCTCCTGTACTGGAAAAAAAAAAGGTAGTGTAAATCCAAGTAGATTCTTAGAAACTTCAGGGACATTTTGTTCACTTCTGAGCTTCCTTGATCCACAGGCTTATGCCACCAACAAAACAAGGCCCCAAAAGAAGCAGAAGAGAGGAATACAGAGAGGTTCTGTTTTGATTAGCATAACCAGTGTTTTGCATGTGTAAAGAAAAGCTATTGTAGTTACATGGGCACAGAGGTTTTGTCTCAAAGCTGGCCTTTGTCTTTGTCTTTATTTACACCAGAGACAGGATTTGGAAGTGAGTCTTCTTGGGACTTAGAGCTCCTCTCACATTAGAACAGTTGTGTTCCCAGAAGCCGAGAAGCTCAGGTCCTTCCCCGTTCCCTGTCCTCACGTGATTGCAATTTAGTCAAATCACTGAGTCCTCACATAAATGAACCACTGGCTACCTCTCTCATTTTGTGCATAACACATCCTCATTCCTACCTCGTATCTCCTCTGCTGATTGTTCTTGTTCAGGGCTCTACCACGTGCTTATGAAAAGACATCATTTTAAGTCAATCAGACGCTATTTTTGCTCCTTCATCATTACTTCTACTCCAAGATAGTTGTGCTGAATAATCTCCGAAACGGTAATTATGAACATAAATATATTGCTTATCTCGCTGTTTTGTTTTCTTTTTTTTCTTTTCATTTTGCTTCTTCTCTTCTTAACATTCTTCTAGTGTTGGCACTTGTCTTTAATTGTACAGCTAACATGAACATAGAAACTAAAGTCAGCTAAATGATACCCATCTCAAAAAAGGAACAGAGAGCAGGCACTGTGTTCTGGAACCAATCATGATAACATAGTACAGTGTGCCTCAGTCAAGTTTTTCTAAAATGGGTATAATATTACCTGCTATTAGTAAATCATATTCACAAATTTTGGCATGATTCTGAATTAGTGGGCCAAACATTGCCAATAGATACTGTATCTTTGCTGTATTCAAGAGTAGCAAACAGCAAGGCACAGTGCCCTATACTTGTAATCCCAGAACTCAGCAGGCTAAGGCAGGAGGATTGCAAGTTTGAGGCCAGCCTGGAGCATATGGTGAGAACCTGTCACAAATGAAAAGCAAGCACCAGTCAGTCAAGTCCACAAAAAGCTGAACCTTGGAGGAAAAGCTAAGGTGGAGTTGGTAAGCTAAGCAAGATTTGGTAAACACTAGGTCATTGTTAACTTGAAGATATGTAAAAACATCTCATTTAGTTAGTTTTAGCAAATGCTTGTAGCTACCTCTTTCCAATAGCTCATCAGAGTAGATTCTCAGCTGGGGATTTAGCTAAGTGGCGTTAAGTACCTATTGGCAAGTGTGAGGTCATGAGTTTGATCCCCAGCTCCAAAAACAAAACAAAACAAAACAAAACAAAACAAAACAAAACAAACAACAAAAACCCCGGAGTAGATTCCCAGTTGGCTGCTTCTTGAAATGCATCTAGAGTATCATCTCTTGGTTGCCCTTTATTTAATTTTCTGGGTCCATCTTATTTCTGGTTAATAGAATGCCACAAGAATATTTAGATGCCATTTTTCTCTCTCTGTTAAAATTTTTATGAATCCCAAAAGAAATAAATCATCTTTTCCTCCTTATCATATACTTACCAGCAAAGCAAATAAATGCTTTAAAATAAATAATTTGTATACCTTGAGTAATCTGACCACCTGGAGAAAAAAAGGAAGAACACAAAACACAAAAGACCAACATCCCTGAATTCTAAAACCTGAAGGAAAAGAGCAAGTATGGTTTCTGTGAGTTGCCTTTGAAGCTTTCTTGATGGAATACAGCATACACTTCAGAAAGGAATTGAAGATAACCAAGTGACCCTTCCTTTTCCTTTCATCTTGGCAATGCTAATTCTATGTATTATATAATACATAATGCCAGGTTTTCATAACCAAAACTCCGTATCTCAGGACTATGGACTCTATATATCTTATTACAATTCTTTTTCCCTGCTTGGGAAGTTTTTGTCTATTATTTCTGTGAACGGGTTTTTTGTATCATTTGTGCTATCTCCTGCTTTTTCACTGACTCTGAGCAATCTTATGTTATTCTTCTTTGCATCATCTAACAGCTGTGGGGTTGATTTTTCACAGTCTCTTGCTATTTTTTAAAAATCTGTATTTTCATGATTGCTAACCATACTCGTCTTCTACATCTGATATTTTGTCATCACATTGGCTCAGTCTGCTGAGTATAATTGCTATAGAATGTTTAATCTCCTGGATATCTTCTTGAATCTGTCTCATGGATTCTATTACTTTCCTTTGTTGGGTGTTCATAGTTTCCATCATTTTCCTAATCTCCTTGGTTTTCTTTTATCTGTATCTGCTCTAGAGTCACTAACCATGTCTTTCATTATGGTCACTATCTCTGTAGTTATCTGAGAAGTTATTTCTGATTTAATATTTGCTACAGCTTCATTCATCTGCTCTATTATTTCCGCTGTTACCATCTAAGAGAGTCTGGGTGGGTGGCTTTTGAATTGTTCTGCTTTATTTCCCTTGGATTTGCCTTTTGTGAGCTGGAAGTCTGGGGTTGCATCTTGTTTGAGTGTCTTCTCATTTTGTTTTTATCTTTAGTTTAATTCCTAGGTTGTTACTTGTAATTGCTTATGGTAGGTAGCTTTATTGTTAGTATTTAGAACCCTTAGGAAATGACTATGTCTCAGAAATGTCTTCCAATTATAGATGGATTTTGAGTTTTGAGTAGGTTGCAAAAGTCTACTGCTTTGATTTATTGGGGATGAGAAGTTGCTACCTACTTGGCCTGCCCCCTCGTTCTCTGGTACTGGTCTATAGTATTATTTATGACCCTTAGGCAGACTTAGTCTTGGGATACCAGGAAGAACAACTGATTAGGAAATTATGTCATCTTGGCTAAAGTAGTACAATCAGCAGTGGCATCAAACAAAGCCAAAAATAACAAACTAGTACTATTAATTTGCCACTTTTAATCATATGAACTAGATTTGCGGTTATATAACAAAATCTAACAACCTAGAAAATCATATACTGTAAAAGGCCTCAATACAGTGATTTTACCTTCAGGGGAGAGAATTTAAAAAGGATGAAGGGGGAAAAGTAGAGAAATAGAGAAGATGAAGAGATTAGAAACAAGGGTGGGGGACAAAGGAAGATTATGCAAATTTTGGGAAACTAGTGAAGAAAAGAGGGAAACAGAAAAGGAAGAAGTAAAAACAAGAACAGAGCAACAACAAAAAACTGGAGACAATGTTCACACTCACGTAAAAACAAGAACAACCAAGAAAAAAAAGAAAACAAAACAAAAACAAGTGAAGAAAATAGGGAAACAATGTCCACTTCAGGGAGTGTCTCCACACTGGTAGACAGAGTGGCCAGAGTCCAGATCCATGTTAATTAATCCCAGCAAGCCAGTGGTAGATTTATGGTAGGGTGGTACATAATCTCAGCAAGCCTGAACCTTTAGTTTCACTGAAGTTCAGGCTGGTTCTGACTGTGAGGCTGGAACCCGATTCATTCAGCCTGCAACGCTCAGTGTGCCTCCTCTGGCTCGAACACAGTTCCTCACCAGTGTGAATTTAGCTCTTTGACTGGCTGTGTGCTTGAACTCTATGGAACCAGCCCACAGCGGCTCTGAATACTGAGCTCAGTGGCCCCACTCCAAGATGGTTACTGACTGATTGCTCTCTTGGGGGACGTCTGAATTCAAATAACTCACCAGGTACTGCAGTCCAGTCACTATTCATCTGCAGATGCAAGCCATCCTTCCCATGTAGAGAGTCAGGGCTCAGAGAGAAAGCAGCACTTGCCACCTCCTTCTTCTGCATTGAGGTCTCTCTCTTTGATATGCATAGGCTTCAATTTTTCTTTAGATCTTTTCTGCGTCCTGCACACCCACTTCACTTCTTTTCTTCCTCATGGTGCTTTATTCCAGCATCTGGACGCCAAATCTTGGAGAGGCTCTTTCTGTGCCGCTCACCACTCCACAATTCTCCTAAAAGCCCAAGACTATTGACAGTAAAGATGGAGACTGACTTTGAGGATTGAGGGCACACATGTTTGCTCTCATGAAGGGTGCAGGCTTATCATTGTTTCATGCCCTAGGAGAGGAAATATTCTCCAATGAAGATAGTAGACTTATAAATTAATTCCTTATGATAAATTCCAAATGCTGCTCAAAGAATTTTGTTTTTCTTATTAAAGTCCTTTGAAATGTCTGCTATCAGCCAGAATGTCACGGAGCTTATCAATATTGTATTTCTAGCATGAATCTGCAAAAAAAGGAGTTATTTTAGAGATCAAAAGAATTCATAGAAAATGTGATAATGTAGAATGTTCTATAGCAAAGTTTTCCAAA
>PVJX010013204.1:0-48057 GCA_004027295.1 Dolichotis patagonum
ATAGCAGCACAATTTGTAATAGCCAGATCTTGGAAACAACCTAAGTGCCCATCAACTGAGGAATGGATAAAAAAGTTGTGGTATTTTTATACAATGGAGTACTACTCAGCTATAAAGAATGATCACATTGAGATATTTATAAATAAATGGACACGACTTGAGACCATACTCATAAGTGAAATAAACCAAACTCACATGTGTAAATACCATATAGTCTCCCTAGTATGAGAGTTGGTAAGAGTATATAAGATTTTAATGGTAATCATGATTCCCCATTTCATTGCTTTGAAGCCTTTCAATGTTTTCATTCATCAGTTGGAATGGGTTTATTCTGTTTTGTTTGACTTTATTACGTGTGATGGTAGGAACAGCTGTTTTAAAGAAAACAAAACATTATGGCAGCCATTGCTGATTTAATATCATCTTGCTTTGAAGTCCTACCATGCTTCTATTCTTTTATTACCATTGGTTCTATCATGTTGTGTCTTACTGGGATTTTAATATATGTGATAGTATAAACAAATTTTTTTATTGAAAATGAGATATTATAGTAGCCATTGATCATTCTCTGTTATTTGGTTCAGAATGCCCTTAATTCTTTCATTCTTTCGAATGGTTTTATACGATTTTATTATGTTTAATATTATTGTATTTGAAACTATGCTCAACTATAGCAGAGAAAGATATATTTTGATAGCTACCGTTAATGTCCAGTTGTCTTATTGTAAAGTGCTGTGTTGCTTATGTTCTGTTCTGATCTGCTTTGTTCTGCCCTCTTTTGTTTTATTCTCTTTAAAATAAAAAAAAATAAAAATAAAGAAACTAAAGCCACAACGCTACCTTAATTAGATTGTGTGAATTGATCCTTCTGCATATCTTTATCTCTGCAATTTACAGAGGTGCCCTTCTCTCACCTGGCCAGCCAGCTCAAGTTTCTCACGTAATTCCTGCCATCCTCACTGTCACTCATCCCTGAGCCCCCCCCTTCACAACATAATAAATTCTGGGGGAGGCCTAGGATCAAGACCTTTGTCTATATGTCATCACGGGGATTGGACTTAGGACCCCTTGGCTGCCCTTAACTTGGAATATGTCTTGGTGTTTTTATTCTCGCCATGGGTTGCATTGGTGGTGGTAGATTGGAACTGACTTGGTGGGATTCCAATGACATCTCAATAGGATTACAAATACAACTTTTTGGATTGTGAGGAAAATTAGAAAGAGAATTACAATATTTGGATGACTGAACTCAATATTTGGGGTACAGTAGAGGTGGAGGTGTCTGCCAGAGTTATCTCTCGGATGTTAAGAGGAACTTAGTTCACTTCTCTTCTGACAAGCTGGTGCATTGTTGTGTCTCTGTTAAAGTGAGATTTAACATATGAAGTACAGTACACTCTTCTCTCATGGAAAAAATGTGAAGTACAGCTCTTCTTTCCCATTTCCCGTATTGCAGATCCTTGAAAGAACAGTAGGAGTACACTAGTGTTGTGTAATTATTAGTCTCGAGTAGACCTGTTAAAGTGTATTTAGGATACCCTTATGTCCCTTAGTGATTACAGGGAAAAATGAGTAATGAGCCGAGGTTCAGAAATACCTCAGTAATATAATCATCATTCCTTCTTGTGAGCCATATAAAACCACAACATTATTCTATTTGAGCTGTAAACATGTTCAGATATGTTGAAGGCCTCACCATAAGCCATGAATCACAATTTTAGCATATTGAAAATGTTTTTGTCAATTTACCCACAGGTATCAGCCTCTCTGGGATTAAAAGTATAGGATAAATAACTGCATGAAAATCCTCCTTAGTAAGATTCTTCCTGAGCACAATTCTGAATGATGTGCTACAGGGTTCATAAAGTAACTCTGAATGCAGTGTTTCCATATGGACATCGTGGCAAAGAAGAATGGCAACCATTACTTTGGGGAAAGTTAGGTGGTTTAAGCACAAAAATACACATTTTGTTTAGTTTTACCCTGGACTCCATCTTTTGCACTACTAAAAATACCAAAGAGAGAGTGAGAATTATGGGGTGGTAGAACAGGTCTTCTCCGTCTGGTACCAAGTTGAGGCATTCTGAGAACAACGATTTATTCCTTTTCTTTTCCAACCAAGGAGTTCACTGGAGGAATCCTGAGGGATCAACATCTTTATGTGGAGCAGTAGCTACCAAATTGGTATTGTTACCTAACCTAGTTTAGCCTCATGGCTTGATTTATTTAATAAAAGCTCAGCCTGCACCCTATTAAATTGGCCACAGCATTCCACGGTGCCTGCAATGAGTGACAATTCATATTTCATTTCCTATCACAGTCCTTCAGGGACTGGATCAGCCCAGCAAGGGCCAGGATCCGAATGCCTTGGGGATGAGATGCCTGTGTGGGTAAAGAGTGTTTTCCCCTCCAAGTGGCATGTTTTGAACCTTGTCACATCTCCTTGTCCCATCTGATGACTTCAAACAACTTTTCTCTCAAAGCATTTTACTAACGTAAATGTTTTCTCCCAATACTTGTAAGTAGTTGTTTTCTTTCTTATTAATAAAATTACCACCAATCTGTCTTTTATAGGTTGTTTCTCATGCAGCTACAGTAAAGTACACAGTTCTATCTAATGATGTGCAACATTAGGTAGCCAGAAGCACTAAAGCCTTCCTGCAGGGAAAAGCAGAGTCCCAGAAGCCTCAAGCTGAAGGGAACTTCAGAGGCATTCACCTAGCTCCAGAGAGCAGTGTTTACAAAGGCGAACAGAAGGTTTTCTATATCACTCGCTCAGCCTCAATTTAATTCCTCTCTGAGGCTTTCGGACACTGACTTCATCAAGGCAGACGATCGGAAGGAAGCCCTTGCCTTCTTGCTGTCTTGCTGTGTGCACCTTTGTTTCCTCCTAGCCCCTCTCCCTTCCTCTTCTCTCCAAAGTGTCCGAGTCCTCGGCCACTAAGGCTTTTCTCTCAGGCTCCGTTTGCCTCTTTCACAAATGCCTGTCCTAACTCTCTTCCAGCTAGGGCTGCCAGATTAATCCACAAAAACACAGGACACCCAGTTAAATTTGAATTTCAGATAAACAACGAATGGATTTTTAGTGTAAATACATCTCTCATGTCGCTTAGGTCACAGATTAGGAAACGTACTGGTCGGTTATCTGAAATTGAAACCTAAGTGGGCAACCTGCATTTTTTCTGGGAACTCCGCTCCAGCCCCTGTCCCCGAGAGCGCGCGCACGCGTGTGTGTGTGTGTGTGTGTGTGTCCCTCACTGAAGCTCACATTGCCATCTATGGCTGGAACCACAGGGGCGGTCTTCTTCTCCTTTGCTGGCTTCTGTGCAGAGCTTCGGTCGCCCGACTACCACACCCTAGTTCTCTCCCGGTGGTGGCCAACAGTGCTAGGCAACGCCTGACTCCTCTTTCACTCCTGGCCTTGACAGTCAGTCTGCCACACTCTTCCGAGACAGTCGTCTCCTCCCTCCTCCTCCCCTCTCCTTCCTGCGCATTCCCCACACCGCCCTCACACAGCTCCTCCATGGACCACAGATGGCCCGTGGTCACTCTGCACTGCCCGTCTCATTATTCTGAGCTGTTGCATCAGGTTTATGTCTTCCGAACAGAAACTTTCCACAGCTTCCTGTCCTCCGCAGAATAAAAGAGGAGCAAGCCCCACACGTGCCAGGTTCCCCAGAACTGGCCTCCCCCCGTCTGTCCGGTGGCATGCACACCCATACTTTCCACCCGGCCTATCACCCTCCAGCTTTACTCACTCTTTCACTATAAAACACTATCAAAATCTGCCCCAGAGATGTTTCAAATTACGCAGTCATTTCTCGTACAGATGAAACGGGAGCATTATCTTTAGCTTTTATCACTATGTTAATAAATGTCACTTTATAAAGTTTATCCTAATACAAATTTAATGATATTCTAATTATGTATACCAAGAAATGTTTTGATTTTTCTCCACTTAACAAATGACACACAGTTTCTTATACTTTGAATTAATTAATAAAAATGTAAGATGTTAAATGGCACCTAGCGTTATGTTTGGCTTTGTGACCAGACGTATATGGAAATGTGTGTTATCGCTAACCTAGATGATAGGAGCATTTCCTGACCTAACGTTTATCTTGCATCTTGCATTTAAAAATTAACTAATGTATTTCCACATTTTTTACTTTACATTTCTGAGCTCCAGGTTGCTATTTTGAAGCACTGTTTTCGGTGACTATATTTCAGAATCATATAGCCTTTATTCACAGCCAACAAAAAGGCAGATTGTGTCCAGTCCTCCGCTTCCTCCGCAGGGTACTGCATGTGCTCTACTGGGGAAGTCAAGACTGTGTCAGAGGTGTACCTCATGACACTTGTCTTTATGGGTTTGGCTTGGATAGAGTACTGTAGCAGTTTCCTGGGAAGTCTGCAAAAGGCTACCACTGGTTCCTGTAATACTTATTTCCTCATCATTTTCTGCTGGGCCTTAATAAATTGAATAAATAATGAGTTCCTGGTCCCTGGTCTGAATCCAGCAAAATGAAAATGGGGTTATATTCATTGCAAACATCTATCTAGCCGAGTTCTCTTCACAGCTGATACCTATCCCTAGGCTGGGATAGTATTGTAGCAGTGGTGTCCAAGTTAACGTGCTTAACCCATCAGATGGTTTGAACAAGTGCTAGAGCTGGGTTGCTTCCCATCTGTCCTCACTGATGGCGTGTGTGGGCCATCACTCAGCTCCTGGCCCCTGGCTTCCAGAGGACTCAGCCAATGGAGAACCTAAGCAAGTGACCGGAGGGGGACAGTGGCCTTCTCCTGCGAGCGCCCTTTAGTTGTCTGTTTTCTTCAGACTGGAGATCAGTTTCCTTCTCAAAGCAGCCTACTCTCTATAACTTTCTCTCTCCTAAATTTGAGTAACCTTTTCTCCCTTTTTTAGGCTTACTAGTGGCAAACAGTCCACTACCGCTAGCCCCAGATTTCAGCACTGTGGCTTGCGGTCCCCTGTATGCTAGTTTTTACAAAGGCCCTCCGTGAACAGAGCATACGATCTATTTCCTGTTGGGATCTTTGTTGAAACAGTGCTTTACATGGAGTAACTAATTCAGTCCTGTCAATTAGAAATACTGTCCTCATTCTGTGAGAAAGGAAAGGAAATCAGGCAACCTGCGTGGCCTGCAGAAGCTGCCAGCTGCTATGTGTCAGAGCAGGATTCAAGCCCAGAAAGCTGGCTCCAGGCTGAATCACTGCGACCATCATGCTGCACCCTGGCATGACAATACGAGCAATAAATGATTTTATCATTGTTTGGAGAATCTTCACACTCAAAGGATGTATTAAAATTAATCATGTCGATGACAGATAAGAGTTGATCAACCAGATTATTATCCTTCTTCACCTAGTGCTTTCATCTGCTTACTTCAAAAGATGTTGATTTTCTTTCTACTACCCAGGAAACAAAGGAAAATGATATTCTTTGATGTTAAGGAATAAGGTGTTTAATTTTTACTTATTGCCCTCAGCCCTATTAGAGAACGATTCTTTGCTCTAAGTACTTTCTGAACTCTCCAAGGCTTGAATTTAGTTTCTCCCTTGTCTTAAGCCCCAGGATTAGAGGTAGTACTCATCCTCACAATGACCTAGTTTTTACATAATTCTGGTCCTGTCCGTTCATTCGCAGAAATCACATGGTCATCATCTCCTTCGCTGTCGGCTCTCCCTGGCGGCTGGGTCCTCTTCCTCCCCACCCCCACACTCACCCCTCATTCTTCATTGTTCATTGTCCTCCCTGTTCATCCGCGGCATAACCTGTCACATTTTCCGTCCTTTGGGGCCCATGTGTGTGGTGCCTGTCGAGCGCAGCTGCAGTGTGTTGATGCTGGATCCCGGCGATCCTTGGTTGCTACACCGGGCTGCGTCTGGATGACTTATTTGGCAGTTGAGATTTTTTCCAGCACGGCAGTCTCCTAAAGTATAGCTTCATTTCTTCATGCTAAAATACTGCAAATAAAGAGACAGCCCCGTTCTAGTTCCTGGGGGATCTTCGGGTCATTAACGTGGCGCAGGATGATAGCCCATAATCATGCTGGCCTCAAGTACATATCTGGAGTTTAAAACTGCAGTGGATTTTTATTAGGAGCTCAAATAATTAAACATACATTTGTGACTCTGGTGTTCTTGTTAAAGATAGTGCCTTTGAATGCGGGGCTGTTTATGGTTTGGATTTGGGGTGGTTATTCCACAGTGAAGATCCTGTGCTTGACAAATTTGCTTCCCAGTCATTTTTCCTAACGTGGGCGGCTAGGTTAGGTTATGGGCGGAGGCCAGGGTTTCTCTGCAGTTCACTCTCGCTGTCTGGAGGCCCATTTGGTGTTATTGTGTGCCACAGCTGCCAAACGAGGGCGTTTGACCAGAAATTCAGATCTGTGGGTGCAAGAAATCATTTCCGTTTTCTCAAACAACTTACCTTGCTGCTGAGTTTTAAGATTCATTCTGAAGTCATCTATAGTTTTAAGACTGTTAGAGAAAGCTGCTTATTAAAAGCTTTCTGTTTTACCATCTGATTTGTGCACTTAACATTTTGTTATTTTCCCATCCAGTGTTTTTTTGCAAGCAGAGAACATATTTTAAAGTTCATTTTCAAAGGCTCGCTTTAAAAAAAAAAAGAATGAATGTGGTGGTATCTTTTGTTTAAAAATAATTACATTTAATGTCCTTTGAGATCCAGACAGATCTATTTAGCTAAGCCCCTTACAAAATGTGATTTATTCCATTGTCCTGGCAAAGATTTAACAGTAAGAAGTCATGTTGAGCTATTTTGTTTTATTTTCATCAAAAGGCTCTTTCATCTGTCATCCAAATATGAAGGGATATTTAAGTACAGAGACGTTTTATAATCCAACCGTCATTATAGAAGAACAAAATTTCAAAAACTAGTCTTTAAAAATCAATTAAAACAGAAATAGACCTATGCAGCAGATTTTTGCTTTGCCTTCATTAAAACTTCAATATCCATGAGTTTAATTTGCAGCAAATGGAGAGTAAACACAAAGACTGCCCCAACCAAAGAGAAAAAGAATTGTTCTTGATGCTTGAAGAAACTGAAGGAGCTCAAACCACTCAGCCACCGTGGCCACTGTTAGTTTGGTCTGCTTTCAACTGCTGGGCCCCTCACAGGGTGAGCTCCATGGTCAAAACATACTCCTAGGCGCCTACCTCTTTCAGTAAAACTCCTTCTCTGCTTAAACCCAGTCACCCACCTCCGCCGTATCTCCAAAGGGACTGCTAAGTAGCTCTAGAGGAAAACTGTGCAGACCGCGCTCAGTGTAAATCCATGCCCACCTATCTCAGATGGCCAGGTAGGATAACAATATAGTTCAAATAGATACACTCGCTTTCTCATCGCAGAGGTGACTCTTTCCCACTTTAATTCTTCTCCAGCCTTCCCTGTCTCCCACTCATCTGCCACACATTTCCTTGAGTAAACAGACCCATTCAGACCAACGCTGCCGCCTGCTACCACCACAACCCAGCCCGCCTGTGTCTGCACCTGGTCACTGTGCGCCCTTCCCATTACACTGGCCGCTGGTCAGAGCGCTCCCGTCTCCAACAAAGGCCCGTGCTCCCCAATTTCCTGAGGCTTTCTCGCCTTCTCTAACACACTGCACTTTCAGTTTCCTTCTCACTGATTTTTCCAAACCAATAGAATCATGAGCATCTGTGCTTTTTCCACTTCTGTGCTTTTTCCACTTCTGTGCTTTCTTCCAGAAAAACAACTGTTTTTGACCCTGTGGAGAGGGCTTTAGTCCTCACTGCCCACCTTCTCGCCAAGGTCACGAGTGACCTCCATGTTGTCACAAACAGCGGTCACCTGTCTGTTACTGTCTCACTGGATCTTTACGAAGACAAGACAGGTTTCTTCCTCCTCCTGGACACACTTCGCCTCTTGCTCTCCTAACCTGACGCAGTGGAGGTGGCAGATGTGTCCCACCCGAGGCTGCCAGGCTGCCTTCCTTAGAGTCTGCCCCCCAGGGTCTTCAGCTGCATCCTGAGATCCCGCCCAGCAGGAGCACAGCCCAGCCTTCCGTGGCCCTTTCCAGAGGAGGACGGAGCATGATGGAGCACTGGAACTGGGCCGCACTCTCACCCCCTGGGGTTCCACCACCATTGGGCGGGGCTGGGTTGGAAATGCCCCTTGGTTAGCTGAGTCTGTCTTAGGACCCAGCTAGGTTCTAAGGCTCTTCCTGTCCAATCCTGTGTAACAGCCAAATGGGCCACAACAAGTCCAGGTTCTTGGGTCGAAGCGAAGAACTGCCTGGCACGCTCTGTAGGGTGCAGTCAGGAGCTGTGTTCATCGAAGATCACAGGATGGCAGCAGGAACAGGGAGATGGGTGGAAGGAAAACAGGGCTCGAGCAGGAAGAAAAGGGACTCCAAATCTCGGCCTTCCCGTCTTTAAGGGCTCAGACACCCCTGATCTGAAGTGACTCCTCTCTCACTGCTGTCAGAAGCCGTGGGCCCTCCGAAGTGGAAGCCTGGATAATCCTTAGGGTGCTGTTGCTTGATGGCTCACATGGCTTCCCTGTTTTAGAGTTAGGAGTACGTGGATAACCACGAGGGTGCTGCGGTGTTCGCAGCCGAGCGGAGGCAGGGAGGGAGGGCCTCACTGGGCTCCTTCGTGTCTAGCCACACTGTGACCTGCATGGGGCTGAGGCTCCCTGCGCCCAGCCCTGCCCCTCCTCCTGTCTCTCTTCTGCACATCTAAACGTATCTGGCTGTCAGCTTCCAGAGGGCCGGGAGAGACTCTTACGTCTCTCGTGCTGTCCCCGTTCCTTACCCACGCGTTCATTCCTGTCTTCCTGCCTGTCCTCTTCTCCACGCACCCGGAGGGCTCACAGCTCCCTTCTTACACGGACTCTTCTCCACCCCTCTGCAATCTCACGCAGTCCGGTGGCCTTCAGTGTAAGGTCCCAGCTCTCCCCCAGAACCCAGAGCACACCCGTTTCCACGCTCAGTATCTCCGCTTGGATGCTGACGGTACTCCAGAAGGTAGCGTGTTCCGAGGAGCCCTCGGTACCCTTCTCTAGATCCGACCTCCCTCAGGCGTCCTTATCTGAATTCGTGACCCCGCCCACCCCAGACTGGTCACCTTTCCCCATCTCTCGTCAGCAGGTCCTACCAGCTGGACCCGGACCGCCTCCCACATCAGTGCCTCTTCCCCACCTTCAGTGCGGCCATCCTACCAAGCCTTCAGTAGGCAAAGCCGAGCTTTTAAACATTCCCGTCAGGCCCAGTCTTTCCCTGGCTTTGAGGTGCCACAGAGGCTCTTTGTCAGACTTAAATAAATAAAACACAGGCTCTTTTATATTGCCTATAAAACCCTAGATGATCTGGCCTCCGCCCGGCCCTCAGACCCACCTCTCCCTCAGCCCAGCCTCAGCCCCAGCGGTCCCTCCTTGTCACGCAGATCTTGGCTTAGAGGACACCTCCTCAGGCAGCCATCTCTGCCTGACCAGGCTAAAGTAATCAGGAAGCAGCTCCTCGTGTCAGGGCGGTCGCCCTTTTCCATTCTCTCTAATACTCACGCTTTCTGATCGTTTCTTCCTTCTTGTCTGTCTCTCCGAGAATTTGTCCATAATGCCAGTAGGATTAAAAATCCCACCATAGTGCGTTCCATGGGGCATGCTGTTGGCTTTTCGGTGGTGGAATTTATCACAGCACCAGAAATTACAATTCTGGTCCACAGAAACTGAGGATGAAGCGACTAATTGTCCATTTCTCTGTAGAATTCAGAAGCCAAGAGCTCTGACTTGGAAATGGGGGGTTGAGGCCTAGCAAAATCCCTCCCACCCTTCTCCAGGTTCCCTGGTGTTTTATATAAAATAATGACTTCAGGATTTTTGTTTGCTTCTGACTGACTTGAATATTGAAAAAGGAGATGTTTGGAGAAGAGGAAAACCCTAAATTACCATTCAATGGCAAGAAAACATTCTCAAGTTCTTTTTTTTTTTTTTCCTTAAAATTCGGCTGATCTTTTTGTGGTGTAAACAAGGACCCCATGGGGTGCTGCTGTTTTTATGTATGAAATATACAGGAGTAGGGGTCAGAAGATGAAACAGGGCAAATCAGAACACAGCTCCTCTTAAGAGGTGTTTGGTGCTGATCATGTTTTGTGATGACAGCAGTGAGGGTTTCTTTTTTGTTTGTTCAGTTTCGATTCTAATTGGGCATCCTTCAAAAACGTTTTATTTTATTATGAACATTTTCTCTCATGGTAGTGACAGTTGTGTTCAAATCAGACCATTAAGTTTCTCTTTTGATGATTCAAATGTTACACTGTAAACATGTCTTGAGTTATTTTCTGAAGTTACATATTCAGAATTTTTCCTTGTTCTCCCAAACACAAGCATTTTTAACCTTTCTCTTATACCCAGAATGCTTGGTACGTGGCCCTTCTACTGTATGTGCCGACATCTGTAACTGAAAGAAGGACAAATGACACTTTTGCATTGTATTCACTTACTCACTTTTGCATTTTCCCACATAAAATCTCCCTCCATTCTCCATCCTCTTTAATTTGGTGCCTGGGACCAAAGAGTTTAAATAGTCCTAGTATTGAATAGTCATGCCTGTTCCTACCTTAGCCTGTCACCGACTTACATCACTCGCCCCATCTTATCCTGCACTCATTGGCAAAGCTGCTCACTTAATCATCACCTGCCTTAGTCTTAGGCTGTCAAAACAGAGGGTGAATCTGCGTCCCCTGCCAACGTTATATTGCACAGTCTTCCAGTTCTTAGACTGAGGTCTTTGTTGATAGGACCATCTTTTCCGCCTCCACCAATACACACAGTCTGTGCAGGAAAAAAAAACTGACTTATTTCCTTTCTATGCTTTTTTATGTGTTTCAGTGGATTCCGTGTTGGTGTTGTCCTATTTATCCAGACTCTAGATTGTTTGAAGCCTAATTTCTAAACAAGTCTGTGCTACTCAAAGCCGGCCCTACGATAGGTACATGGGAATTACTGACAAATACTAAGATGCTGTGTCTGTTCCTGAGAAGCCAGTAGTTTGCTAGGAGAATTTATTAATAGCTTCCCTATAAGAAAAGAAACTCTACCATGCAGTGTTGATGCTTTGATTGTAAGAGTGAGCTCAGATTCAGAAATATAAACAGCCTGGATGTATTCCAGGAGGTGGAATGACACGCGTAGAACTCCTAAGGATTTTGAGAAAAAGCCAAAGGACCTAAAAGCTTGTTTGACAGATTCCTCTCCTGTCACCTTTCCCCCCATTGTCCTGGCCTCTGCTCAGCTGTTGCTATGGTAAAGTAGCCCACCCCTGGAGGTAGGGGAAGTATCAGGGAAGATGATACTTCCTTAATGTTCCCCTTAAAAATTATAAAGGTAAACAGGGCTGTTTAAAAAGGGACACAGATATCATAAGTTTGCAAATGTAAACTTATACAGCAAAACACACAGTACCATTTTCCACACAATGAGGTACTGTACGTACCAATTAATAATGACTCCCTTTCTTCTTATCTGTTTTCTCTAACAGTAGAACTATAATCGTGGATGGAAAATGATATCTGGACCAATCCTGCCTTTACAAAGCTTTTAGTTATAAATTTAGCCCATTAGACTACTTCAACACATGCTTCACTATTTGTTTTTCCTGTTAGAATGCTGCTAGCATTTGTTTGTTAAACATCAGTACACAAATGGTAACTGTCTAGAAGGAAATGTTTCTGTCTGGCGGAGGGAACTAGGACCTTGCATGATGAATTTCTTCGGTAATTTTATCCCATGGAAAAGGTTCCAACATGTCTTCTTGTAGACCCCAGCATGCGATAGACACTTGAATAGTTTTTAGGTTAATTCTTTTAGAACCTAGCCCTTTGCTCATCTTTCAAACTTTACAGTGCCCTGACTTGTCTGAGGTTTAGGAAAATTGGGCTCAAGTTGATGAGGGGGTCTAATATAAGTCTTCAGTGCTGAGTGAAATTCAGTGGTTTTGGCTCTTGGGAATTTGTGCAAAATTGTTGGTTCGTTTGATTTGGTTCCCTTTGGACTACACCCATGAAGTTTTCTTTGGGTTTAACTTGGTGATCCCCACCCCACACCAAACTCAAAGTGGAACACAGTGGGAATGTTGAGGTTTATCCCTCAAGCCATAACTCATCATAGAGCTTTATGGGGTTTTGAAAAAAAAGAAAAACCCAGCCTAGATTTTAAATCTTTAAGTGAAATATTTATTGAGACTAGACTAAACAGTCTAGAATTATTTGACCAGACTCTTCACCTGATGCATGATTCTGGGGGGAACAATTTTAAACCAATTAAAGACATTAATAGCAAATTAACATTTTATGCATTCCATATTTATCCCTTGGATAAGCTTGTTGACTTGGTGGTTCAAGTATGCTATAGCTGTATGAATTTTCTTTTCTGTTTAACCTATCAAGAACCAAGGGAGGTGTGCTAAAATCTCCAGACATGCTTGTAGTTCTACTTGTAGTTCTGTTGATTTATGTCTTACATACTTGGAGATTATGTGATCTATTTAGGATTGTTACATCTTCCTGAGATTCTTTCCTCATATCCCATGTAGTGACTGATTTTTATCTCAAACAATTCTTTATATTTTAAATTCTTATTTAAAACAATGGGTCTGCTGTTATCTTATCTGAAGCCCACAGTGCAGAATATCATTTAAGAGCATGTGAGGACTTAGCTGGCATCCAGCATGAACCCGTGGATACAATCACAAGGGAATGTGTGAATATTCACATTAAGTGGAATATATAAATATATTCTTTCTTTTTTTAACTTTCTAACTTCCCGTATTCTTGTACCTTAGTTGTCCCTCTTTGTAAGTGGCATATGGATTATTTTTAACTTTTAATCCAAGTTTTAGTCAGTTGTTTCTGTCACATTTGTATTTATCATGATTTTTCTGTTCCTTTTTTTCTCCCTTCTTTCCTATCACCTGTTTTGTTTACTAACTTTTCCTTGTTTGTTTTTCCCACTGCTTATTTGGAAATTTTACATTTTCTTTTCCTTTTAATGTGATTTTTTAAAATGTATGGGCATCCTTGATTTCATAGATTCTCTAATTAATATCCTAGAATCTATAATTAACTCTGATCTATGATTAGTCATTATTTTCCCATTTTATCTTAATGTTAAATGTTTTGGGTTTTTTTGTTTTTGTGTTCTTGCTATAAAAAAAATCAGTGTATGTTTATATTTTCCCCATTTCTACAAGCTTCTTTGCTCAGCATTGCTGTTTTCAGGTCTCCTTTCTGGTTTTGCTTTCATCCACCCTGAAGCTACCCTTTGGTAGCTCTTTCAGAGAGGGTCTATGCACAAGCTCTTTCAGCGCTGATTTCATTTGGATTTGTGACAGTTCTGTTTTCTAAGTACCCTGAAGGTGTTATCATCCTATCACCTTTTAGTTTTTGCTTTTAAGAAATCTGCTTTCATCTAATTGTTCTTTTTTAGGAAATGTCTCTTTTCCCATTGTTTTTGGGGAGTTTTTCTTTGTGTATGTGTTCTGTGGCTTCTCAATGATATGTCTCAATGTGGGTTTAATTTTAGCTATCCCACTGAGAACTCGTTGTGCTTCCTAAAGCTGAGGGTTCATGTCTGTCATTGATTCGAGAAAATTCTGAGCTATTCTTTTTTTGAGTGTTTACTTTCTCCCTTTCTCTGTAGTGCCAACTTCTGTAATTCATATGAACATAAATTTTCCTTCACATTTAGTGATGTCTTGGACTTTTTAAATATATCTCCTATCTTTTTATTGTTCTTTGCAACATTTTATCTTTTTTACTTCAAGTCTTTCCTCACTACATCTAATCTATCACTTAACACTTACATCGAGTTTTTAAATTTTTAACGACTGTGTCTTCATTTCAGAAGATCCATTTGGTCATTTTTTCTTATCTTATTTTTTAGTTCTTTGCTATTCTATTATTTTGTCTTACACACTTCTCTGGTTTCTCCTGTGGGTCTGGATCTGCTGTGTGTTATGCTGGCTTGTGGCCTTGTCGGTTTCATTGTTTTTGATCGTGTTCTCGTCTTCAGTGGAGTTTTGTCCATCTCTGTCCGTATCCTGTCCTGTTGGTTATGGTTATGTCACTACAGTCTTAGCCTTAGTTTTGCTTCTGTCTGCTGCTCCAGGGCTGTAATAACCCTCAAGGCACCTTTTATATTCATTTTAATGATTGAGATTTGCAGAGCGATTAGGGAGTGTAAATTTATACCTCTAGGCAAGTGTTACAGATACTGCAGAAGGGCTTTATTTTCCCATCCTTGGTTTAGGCCAAGTTAACCAAGTTTCCCCTCACTTCCTAGGCTGGTAGGTAAATGGGTTTCTCACTTCTTGTGCCTGCTTGTAGTGATGGCCTCAGGTTTGTACAGGTATCTCTCTTCCAGCTCCCCACCTCCTGCTGGCCCAAAGCCCTGGTGTCTGAGAGCAGCACCCCCCCACCCCACATTCCTGGATCTCCCCCAGTTACTAAGTCACAGACGTTTACTTTCTTTTTCATTTGCCTCTTTGCTTTGGTCCCTAGGTCCTTTCCTTATACTCTTATAAAATGAACTAAACATTTAAAGCCACAGATATTATATTTTATCTAGAATGTCTAAGTAGATTTTAGAAGAAAAGACTTCAGGCTTTCTGGGCAGCCATCATGGAAGAATTAGAAATCTCATCAGATTGCATCTTCCCAGCTGGTAGTGATGCAGTCGGTCTGTTTATTGCTACTGGGCTACAGAACTTTCTATTGAGCCTTGTTACAGTTTGCTGTTGGTTTTGGTCCTTCCTTCTACCTCTGTCCTGCCTCCTTTTGGCGTCGTCAATATAGGATGTTAATTTCCCCTCCTGGCCCTGAGTTATCTCTACGCTTGATGTGCACATCATCTGGGCCTTCCATAATAGCCTTGCAATTATGGCGCAGTCCATTCCCCTGGCCTGGGGACATCGCCACGGAAGATCTGTCAGCGGACATTGATCAGAGGTCTTTGGAGCCATTCCCAAGCATCCGATTCTGTTGCTCGTTTCAGCTTGCATTTTGACATTCCGCCCACAAGGTTTACTCTTAGCAAACTTGCTCAGCTTGGTCCATGTCAGTTCAGCCAATATTTCTAAAGCAAAAGTCGTGTGCCACAAAAATAGACACAGTGACCCGGGGACTAGAACCGGGCATGCAGACACAGCGCCACACATCCAAACAGCTGATTTTTGACAAAGGAACCAAAAATATACAATGGAGAGGGAAAAAAGGTAGCCACTTTACCCAGTGGTGCTGGGAAACTTGTTATCTACATGCGGAAGAATGAATATAGGCACTTAGCTATCACCCTGTGCTAAAATCCAATCAAAATGGATAGAAGACGTAAAAATAGAATCATGGAATCTATTGGAAGATAAAATAGGTAAAATTCTTGAGGACATAGTTGAGAACTTTCTGAACCGAACCCCAGCTGCTCAAGAAATAATAAGAATCAGTAAATGGGAATATGTTAAATAAAAAAGCTTCTATACAGCAAAGGACACAACCAACAGAGTGGAGAGGCTGCCTACACAATAGGAAAAAGTTTTGCCAGCTATTCCTGGCAATAAGTACATGAGAAAACAGAAAGTTCAGCTTCTTTGGCCATTAGAGAAAGACACATCAAAACATCACTGAGATTCCATCGGACTTTGACAAGAATGGCTATCATCAAGGACTCAAAACCAAACAAAAATATATCTGTTGAGATTGTGGGGGAAAAGGAACCCATCTATAATGTATTGTTGGTAGGAATGTAAACTAGTATAACCACTATGGAAATCAGCGTGGAGATGCCTCAAAAAACTAGAGATTCCATTTGATCTAGCTCTGCTTTTTTTTTTTTTTTGGTATCTCCCTAAAAGAGTTATAGTCATCATATTACAGTGATACATGTATAGCTATATTTATAGCAGCACAATTCACAAAAGTTAATTATGAAAATAACCTACATGCCCATCAGATAAAAGAAAATGTGGTATGCATGCATAGTGGAGTACTACTCAGCCATACAAAAGAATAAATTTGAGGCATTTGTAGGAAAATGGATGGATCTTGAGACCATAATGCCAAGTGAAATAAATCAGACACAACAGGTTAGATGTCACATGGTTTCTCTTATATGAGAAGTTCAACACGCAAATAATTTAAAGGGAAAATAAAGGGCATGGTAGGAAAAAGGGGGATAAACTTTGTGGAGAAAAGGGGAACGGGAGTAAAAATGATCAAGTTCCCAAAAATTTTGGAGTATCTTTTTTTTTTCAGTCCAGGCTGGCCTTGAGCTCACTGTGTAGCCCAGGCTGGTCTCAAACTCACAATGATCCTCCTGCCTCCCAAGGGCTGGGATTACAGGAGTGCACCACCACACCCGACTTTGGAGTATCTTTATAACAGTAAAATGTACTGAAAATATTGAGCATATGTTAAGTTACTTTCAGAGTTTCCTTTTGTCTTCTTATTCTAACTACCTTCCCTTTGGTTAAATTTTTTTCTCACAATGCCTTCTTTTTTCTTTGAACTTCCTGTTTCCCAAAAGTGCAGTGCGGTGTAGATGTCTGGTGTCCGCGTGGCTTTTTGCTGTTTGGCCGGCATCCCGGTTGACCTTGCTCAGGTTCTCCCGCTTGTTGCAAGCTCACTTCATCTTTCTTACTGATCTTTTAAAAATGCATCGGGCAAACCAATGACATAACCATACTCAGTGAAAGAATTAACTTAATTAGACTTTATATTTTTATATGGGTCACAAGTTTTAGATTTGATCTTTGATTTTTTTCTCTTTCTATAACCCGAGCTAACATCGTTTTGTTTCATTTTTTGAGACAAGATCTTGCTATGTATCCTAGACTGGGCTTAAACTCACTGTGTAGCCCAGGCTGTCCTCAAATCCATGGCGATCCTCTGGCCTCCTCCTTGTGAGGACTGGGATCACAGGTGTGCACCGCCATACCTGGTTCCCAATTGACATTTCATAATCAGGAAGTCCAGTCAGCATTTCTGCTTTGACACCTATATCTTTTCTCATTGTTCTGTTCCCACATTTACTGCCTACTCCATCCCTTACCTTTTCAAAATTCTATGACAGGGGCTGGGGATTTAGCTCAGCAGCATAAGCACCTGCCTGGCAAGCACAAGGTCATGAGTTCAATCCCCAGTACCAAAAAACAAAAAACATCCTGCGATATTGGAGTAACCTCTTCAATGTTTTCCATTTCTCCTGACTTTAATTTTAGTCCTGTGTTTTCTGAATTATTGTCCATGATCTGGGAGAGTTCAGAATCAATTGATTTTTTCATGATTATAACTTTTTAATGATTTAGTAGCAGAAAGTGCCTACCAGCCAATCTGTTAGTTGCCCAGGTAACAGTTCCTGTTACAAGTTCCTGTTACTTCTGTCTCCTATAAACAGCTAGTCACTAGGACACATATCATGAGAACCAAAGACCGCTAAGTACTCTGCCTCTGTACTTCCCTTTTGCAACCAACCTTATAAAAACCTCCCTCCCTAAGCCTTCAGGGCCTAACACTTTTTTTTATATTTTAAAGAGAATTTAGAAAAACAATAACTGATACAGAATTTCAAAACAAGATGATAGGAAATTAACCATGGTTATTATATTGCATATAATTGTCTTCAAAATAGTTGCTCAGACTCAGATATAAGCATGTAAAATTGATCAAACAATATAAGCACTAACTGTTCCTTTCAATGAACTAATAAAATGAGTAGTACAATTATCTTAGCTATCTTGTGTGTGTATATATATATATATATCCCTTCCTTTTCTCCTTTCCCCCATCTCAGTTGTTCTTTCCTTTTGAGCAGTTCTTTTCCCTTTCACAATATCTATTGTACCTTTTGGATCTTATTTATTCTTTCAGTTTCTTACACTAGATAAACAATATGATGTTTACATATGAAAGCTGACTTATTTCACTTAAAAGTATGGTCTCTAATTGCATCAATTTACCTATAAAAGCCTCGACTTAATCTTCTTTATAGCTGAGTAGTATTCCATTGTATAAAAATACCACTTTTTTTTTTACCCATTTCTCAGTTGATGGGCATTTGGGTATTCCTAAGGTTTAGCTATTACAAATTGTGCTGCTATAAACATAGGTGCACATATATCACTATGGTATGATGTTTTCAATTCTTCTGGAAAAATATCCAGAAGGGAAATAGCTGGGTCAAATGGGACCTCTAATCCTAGTTTTTTAGGAATCTTCACACAGATTTCCACAGTGGTTGCACCAGCTGCACACCCACCAACAGTGGAGAAGCGTTCCTTTTTCCCCACAGCCCTGCCAGCATTTGTTATTAAATGACCTTTTTTTGATGATAGCCATTCTTTCTAGGGTGAGAGAGAATCTCAGCGTTTTTTTCATTTCACTTCTCAAATGACCAATGATGTTGAACATTTTTTTGTATATTTATGTGCCATTTGTATTTCTTCAACTGTGTGTGAGCACTATGTATTCATCTCAGATACAGGGTCTGACATTTTGAGGGACAATTGATTCCCTGTCAGTGCCTATTCTACATTAAATAAATCTGCCTCCAAACCCTGATTGTCATTTCAGTGTTTCTGCTTGCCATTGCAATATAACATAGAACAGATAGTATAAGAGTCCATGGCATGTAGTAAGGGTAATTTTCCATGAAACTTTTGTTTTAATTATCAGTATGCCACATGTTAATTCACCAGCTGCATGGAGATACTAAATGTGTGGTTGTCATTTGGAGGGGAGCCTATCTAACACTTGAACCTTTCTCTTGTGATTAGAATACTCTATAGCATATGCCTCTTGATAGTATGTAAGGCTGCCTTTCATTATGGAAGCTCTAAAAAAAAAGTATGAGTTTTCTTTACCAGCATCCCTTGCAGCTAGGAACTAGTGTGGGACCTAAGCTTCCTTAATCGGATCCCTGGAATGTTGAATTGGTGCTGACAGAAGCAGGGAAGATACATACCTTGGCTTCCAGTGGTGGCAGTAACAGCACCTTTGGGTTTCTGGGAAGCAGCGATTGACAACTCCAGAGATTGCATCTAGTGACAGTAGTGGGTTTCTGCCAGGATGGTCCTGGAAATGGTTAATTGGGGTATGGTTCTGGTCATCTGTCTTCCTCCCTCTCCTGCCTTTTCTCTTAGCCTGGTATTTTAAACCACTTGGAGATTTTATGATCTACTGTCTTTCCTTTCAATTGATTGCTTTTCTCCTTGCTATGAACTGAATTGTATCACCCACACCTACTCACACTGCCATTTCACATGGTGAAGTCCTATCCCTCTGACTGTGTCTAGAGATAAGATCATTAAGAATTAATGATTAATTAATTAGGCTGCTGATAAAATCCTATCCCCTTGATATGACTGTGTCTAGAGATAGGATCATTAAGAATTAAATGAAATCATGACAGACAGAACTGTAGTCTTAGAACAAGAGGAAGAGAGTAGCTTCCCTTTTTTTCTCTTCTATTGGGAGATACAGCTAGATGGCAACCACTTGCAAGACAGAAAGAGACCTCACCAGATACCAAATCCTGACCTAGATTTGGACTTCCCTGCCTCTAGAACCATGAGAAATAACTGCAGATCAGTTAAGCTACTCAGTCTAGGTATTTTTGGAATGGCAGCTTAAGATGACAAATGTGCTATTAACATAGGTAGAGTTCTATTACTTGCATGTAAGAACTTAGAAATTTCATAGGATTGTCATAAAGGTTAATTAAAATAACTATGCTATCTGTCCTGTACTACATTTTCATCAAATGCTGGTTGTGTTATTATTTAACTGTTGTGAAAGACAATGGAGGGTGTGGAGAAGAAGACAGCATGTCTTATCATTGAACGGAGCTGGCTTGAGATGTCTAGGCAGAGGTGGGAACCACAGGGAGGAGAAATACCTGGAGAACAAACTATACAGGAATGACACAGCAGTATGGTCCTCAGCTGATGCCTGGGACAGAGGACAGGTCTTCTTTCCCCTGCTAGCCCCAGCCCCAGGACCCATGCAAGTGTAAGAGACCATACCCTCATATCACCACCACTGCCACCACCATCACCACAACCTTGCTATAGTGTGTGCCTGGATGTGTCCCCAAAGCCTCATGCAGTCATGGGAGTGGGATTCTAGAGTTTGTGATTGATTCATAGTACAATGCTGGCATTAAGAGTCAGTGATTGCTGGATCAGTCCAATGATTGCATTAGCACTGCCCTAATCCCATCAGTCTGGATAAGGTAAAAAAGGGGCAGAAAGAGACTTGTTTTTGCCCCTTTTCTCTTATTGCTTTTGCTGTCTTCTGCCCCTGTGAGTGGTTGTCCCTCTGCCATGCCACCCTGCCTTGGAGCCAGTTAATTATGGACTGAAACTTACACAAACTGCGATCCAAATAATCCTTTCTGCCTTTAACTATCGGTGTTGGGTATTTTGTCTCAGCAAGAGAAAAACTAAGACAGAATTTGGTACCAGAGAAGTGGGTTTGTTGCTATGACTTTACCTGACCGTGTGGCTCAGGGGCCTTTGGGAATGGCTTGTGAGAAGGGTTTGCAAAGGTTCAGAGATGCTGGTTGAAAAAGTAGAACTGGAAGACCTTAGGCTGTTCTGTATGGGAGATTCTGGTCAAAGCTCAAAAGACCAGAAGACTGACAGAAATCCTGCTGGTGAAAAGCAGGCTTGGGAGGTTTCCAATAGGAAGAAGAACTGCATTTGCTGTTGGACCCCAAACAATGTGTGTTATGGCTCAGCAGAAAGTTTGTCTGCATTTTGCTTGTATTCAGAGACTTTACCTCAGACTGAGATTAAGAGCAGCAGACTATTTAATCTGGCAGAAGAAATGTCAAGGCAGTCTAACGTTGACACAGTTGCATGACTGCTGCTGGGGGATCTCAGCCAGATTTGTATTGAGAATCAAGAGAAAAGAGGACAGAAGGATGATTTAAAATGTTTTGAATTTGGCCAGAAAGGAAACTCCTGTGAATCTGTGGGCTGCAAAGATAGAGCTGAGGAGATCTCCATTGCAGAGAAGGAACAGAATAATATAAAACATGGCATGAAGGCATCACAAGAAGCAGCAGCTTTCCACGCTTTGCCTCAAAACTGCAAAAGTGAGAGACTGATTTGAGAAGAAAGCCATAGAAGATCATGTTCCAGAATGGTGGCAGCATAGAGAAACTTTCCTCAGAGTTGGATTCAGAGTGCTCAGTGATCCAGGCACTCGACCCCTACAGCCAAGAGAGAGGGAATCCTGGCTTCTGCTCCTGCTGGCAGCAGACCTTGGCATCATCCGTATGACTCTAGTTTTAGGTGCATGCAGAATGCAAGAGTTAGGGAGTCAGGAAGACTTCCACCCAAATTTCAGAAGGCCTGGGAGGTCAGGAAGTGTGCCCCTGAGAGGGCAACATGTGAAGCTGTGAGGATGAAGTCAGAGGTGCAGTGCAGATCCCAGAAGTTTAGAGAAGTCAGGAATTTGGATCCTCTGAGGGAAGCTGCAAGGAGGGAGCAAAGAGGATCCAAGAGGAAAGCTATGGGAGCTATACCACCAGAAGTACCACAGAATAGAGCCACTAAAGCCTTTTGGAGCTCACAACTTGGCACATAGAACTATAGGACTTAAGGTTTGCCCTACTGAACCGTGGACTTAATTTGGTCCCATTCCTTTGTAACTCCCTATTTGTATTGGAATGAAAATGTTTATCTTGTGCCATTGAATGTTGGACATATTGGACTTTCTTTCCACTTGGTACTTAGAATTTTCAGTGATGCTGAAACTGTTAGAACTTTGGCAATTCTTAGAGATGGACTACATGCCTTTGCATAAAGGGATATGCTTCAGTCTGGGGGGGGGGTGTTCTGGTTTGTGTCTGGATGTCCCCCCAAAACCTCATGTAGTCATGAAGTCAGTCTTCTAGAGTTTGTGATTGATTCATGGCCCAATGCCAGGATTATGGGTGAGAGTGCTACACTTGCTCTAGAGCAGGCATCCTGAATACAATACAGGAAAGAAAAAAAGAATTACTCCACCACTTTTGCTCTTGTTGCTTTTGGTATCTTCTCCTGCCCAGAATGTTATCCCTCTGCTGTACCATCCTGCCTTGGAGCCAGCCAATTATGGATTGAAACCTCTACAAACTGTGAGCTAAATAAACCTTTCCCTCCTTAACTTTGGGTGTTGGATATTTTGTCCCAGAAACAAGAGAAAATTAACCAAGACACACACAGCCCAGCCAACTAGAAAGCAACAGTTGGTGGATTCTGTCTTCTGAACCCAGAGGAGTCTGCACTTCTTCAGGCACTGCAGCCCTTCATGAAGAATAACAGAAACCAGAGACTGGGTGCTTGTTATGGATACTGAGTCTAGAAGTCCTTTCAGATCCTGCTCAAAGGACATTTCCTAAGTGACACCTGTAGTCACCTCAGTAGAAATAAGCCACACTGGATGCCTTCTCCATATTTGCTTTGCACCTGGATCATAAGTTGTATGTTGTGTCACATCATAACCTTCACTCCAGACAGACTCTGAGGTTCTTAAACCAGAGATCCTGGCCTGATGGCCTTGCGGTAATCGGTAAGTGCTTTGTGTTGACAGATGCACAATGCATGTGGAATGAAAAGCAGTCACTTTACAGATAGAACAGGGTCCCGTTGCACTTGAGTATTTCCTGATACTGACTAGGCATGAACCACAGACAGCAGGTCTACCGGCCTCGTGTGGTTGATTTGGGGAGGGTGTAGAGCCCTAACCTCATCCAAAGAGCCAGAGCCAAAAGGCAGCATGTGCAGGAATCACGTTACTGTTATTTCTAGGGGAAGAGGACTCACTAAAGGTAACACACAGTGAACTCTGTGCGTGAGCCAGACCCAAAAGTCAGTAAATCCTGGTGTTTGGGGTAAATCCCTTGCCTTTAGCTGTAATTCAGATGACATTATGATTAGGCGTAATCATGCCAATAAATTATTACTGTAGACGTGAACTCCCCTCCTCAGATGTGCCCCAAGCTCTCCTTGGGGCTGTTTCCTTTCTCTCCCCTGGAAACCATGCACTGGCTACCCTAGAGAGAGCAAGGCAACATCTTGGTCCCCTCTGAGTGTCCCCACGGAGCAAGGACCTGCTCACCTATTTGAGCGGAGGCCAGGGGCGGCTCTCGCCATGGAGCACTCTGTCCAGCCTGGAGCACAGCGTCCAGCAAGTGAGTGGCGTCACTTGCTCCTGTCTGGCTCACCCAGAAAGGCGAGGCCCTGTGTAAGAGAGAGGTGCAAAAGGCACGCACAGCACTGTCCCTGGCACCCTTGCACAAGTCTGAGTGTGCTGGGCCTTGACCCACCCCGGCCATCTGGGCCTAGCTGGGCCACCCCGGCACTGCTGGCTCCATCCTGCATCACAGTGGGCACAGGCACACCTCACCCCCCCCTGCAGTACTCTGAGCACGCATGCTCTGTTCCAGGAACTGTACCCCTTCCTATGGCCTATAAGAACAAAACCCAAGTCCCCCTCGTGACAGAGGTCAGTCAATCAGCAGAAAAACCCAAGTTTATTATGATAATTAAAGTTTTCAAAGTAGCTGGCTAGGAATGAACAGTGACATCTTCAAAGGGGGGAAAAAAACCAGAACAGACCTGTGGGAGACATAATGGGAATGTTTGAAAGCGAAGGAAGTGCTTCTCCACCTCAGGGACAGGGCACAGGCAGCACAGTGGGGGCTTCTGGAGAGAAGCTGGGACATCTGTGCCCACTGAGCCCTCAGTGACTGTGACTGTGGGTGGCTCTCGCTGTGTCCTCCAGGACCAGCCTGTGGGGGAGGGAGTGTGACTTGGGGGGCGGGGCTTCCTGTGCACAGTGAAAGCTTTGTGCAGCGATTTAAAAATGACCTTTGAAACTCTGGATTTGGTTTGTTTTGTTAGATCTTTTAGATTTGCTCATTTATTTTTTCCCCCTGGGGCCTGTTTTTGCACCTTCTCGTAATATCTGAGCAGACACTTTAAGAGACTATATTTTACCCTTTATTTCACACATTAAATGCTTGTACAGGTGTTAAGTAGGAGTAAATAGATAGTTTTGGGAAAGGAATTAAGTCACTTTCTAGCCTTTAACTAAAATAAGAACTGCATGATATGAAGTCACTCAGTATTCATAGTACTAAATGCTTCAGTAATTATTGTGATGTAAAAAATGTTTGCCCGTTACATTTTATTTTTAGTGGAGTCCATCTTTCCTTCCTAAAATGGGCCATAAATACAGTGGTATTCACGTAATTAAACTACTACTTTGAAACTGATATTAAATATTACTTAAAATTCTAATGGAGAATTTGACTATGTGTTCCTTATTTGAGAGGTTTAGAGGAAAATTAATTTAATCCGGAAGCCCTGAGCAGAAGCATTCAGGGAAAGTTACCATCCAGTAGCATGCGGTTCTAGATGCAGAAAGTCTATACAGCAATTCAACTGGGCCAAACTTGACCAAAAGTGAAATGACTGCTTTGTAAGGTGGTGAGCTCCTCATCACAGAAAGTATTCAAGCAAACGCTGAATGACCTTATATCAGGAATGCTAGAGTGCATTGGGTTTCTGATTCTAGGGGAGACCTTCAAGAGGGAGAGGTTTCTGAGGGCTCTAAGTAGTTTGGCTCGTCATTGTCATGCATAATGTTTGAACTCGTGCTGGGGCAATCATTCTGCTAAAAGAAATCACTCCTAATTATTTAAGACGCAGCTGACCACTCCAGATTTTCCTTTCTAATTTGCACATGGGGACAAAGGATTTGTTCAAGTTTTAAAAGGCATGCAAAATGGTCTCTCTAGCTTTTTCAACTTACTCCCCCCAGGTGAGGGGAGAAAAAGGACATAAATCTCTTTCAGCTGTTATTTTTGTCCTCCAGATCTCCGTACTTCAAGCAGTTGACTCTTGCTCATGTTCCCCCTTTATGTATTGAACTCAAATACATTTCACGTATTTTTATGTGGAGTGAGGTGTCACAGGAACACACGTCCAGAGCCCGGGGGGCCCCGATCTGCGGGGAAATGGCCCGAGGGGGCCAGCAGGGACAGCGCCTTCCACAGCAGCGCAGCCCTCTGTCAGCGAGGTGCCGGGGTGACCAGGGAGTCACAGTTTTCAGTCTCAGAACCAAGGCTGCCATCATGTGGGGAAATTAGAGGTCATTGTTACACCATTGTCTAAGCCTGAGTGATATTTCAAAAAACTACTTTCAGGCTGTGCGACTTTCCGTGGCCTACACCCCTCCACCCTAAAAATGCCCAGCGGGGCCCCATGAACTGCTGCCTCGTGGCCTGCTGATCACCCCAGACCCTTTCAGGGTGACTTCTTGCTGTGTACGGCAGTTATCACCGTGGAGTGCGTCATGTTCCGCATTTAGTTTACTCTTTAAGAACTGCTATTCGTGCCAGTCTAGTAAGTTTCACCAGAATGTAAGCCCATGAGGACTGGGGCCTGGGCCTGCCTGCCCCGATCCCCAGGCCCCCAGGGTCCTGTCCGCCCGGAAGGTACCCGGGAAAATTCTTGCACCAGGCCCAGGGCCTCATCATGCTCACGTGTCTAGTAGTGCTGATTGAAATGCTTTAGGTTTCTCCCCGAAACTGCTGTCTCGTGTGATACGATCCTGCGTCTCTCCCTCATCCTCTCTTCTGCTGTCATCATAAAATATTCTCCCCAATCTACACATCTAAGAGAAGCCAGGTCTCACCACTGTTTACACACGCACACGCACCAAAACAAAGCAAAGCAGTAATTACTTGTTCAGACACACCACTCTTCCTACTCGTAATTCCTTCCCTTCCACACTGAGTCTTGGACGCAGCGGCCTACTGTGCCGCATGGCCCCCAAAGCCTGCAGTATTCATGTGGTGTGTGATCCCCACACACGTCACCCTGCTCCTTAAGCTTCTCAGAGCCAAATCTAAAAGTGCCGCCTTTCCCAGGTCCTCGCCCCCGGGTGTCTGGCTCTACCTGGAGCAGCACTGGGACCTTCTTTCTGGGTGAGCCCTGGAGCTGATTAGTTTTATTTGTGATTCTGCAGTTGACGGTCCGACTCCCCACTTCTGTTCCTATGATCCCGCTGTAATCACCAGCCAAGGAACAAGTCTTTGTTGTCTCTGACTTGGTCCCTTTTTCCTAGCTGAAACAAAATACCTGACACTCACAACTTAAAGGAGAGGTTTATTTTGGCTTGTGGCTTTTAGAGTTCGGTCCATAATCGACGGCTCGGAGGCAGGAATGGCGTGGTAGAAGAGCCTGGTAGAGGAGAGCTGCTCACATCGTGGGGTAAGGAAGCACAGAGAAGGAGACAGACATTCCAGGTCACACCCCAGTAACCGCCACTGCAGACCAGCCCCCAGCTCCTAGCAGCAAGCAGGCTCAGAACGCTTCAGGAGATTAAAGCTCCCCTGGATAAAGCACCCCCGTGACCCAGTCGCCTCCCGAAAGCCCCGCTTGCAAACACGAGGCTTCTGGGGGGCACTCCAGACGACACTATAACAACCTCCCAGTTCCCGTCCACCTGTCCCTTGTAAATCTCATTCCGGAACTTACAGTTCCTTCTGTCTACAGGCAGCGCCATGATCACATTCTCCCGTCAGTGCTGGGGCGTCGTGGCCGCCCTGATGGGCGCTCCACGAAGAACCTGCTGCCCACGGCTCCTGGGGCCCAGCTGTCCGCTCAGACTCACGGGACAGGTGCTCCTGACCGCCAGCTTCGCGCAGAGGGGGCTTAGACACTGAGGACGTGGGGACTCAATCGTAGGCCTGCGATCAGTTTTTTTGATTGGAGAAATTGACAACACACTTTATACCACATATGTGCGCTCGCAGGAAAACACGGTCCAGCCAGCCAGACCAGTTTTCCTCGTGGCCAAATTTAAGCCACTTCTTTTAGTCTATTGGAATCATACAGCATAGAGCTTCACTGAGTCAGAGCACTGTGGAATTCTTTGGATCAGCCATGACTTATTCTCTATGCACCAGGCAAGAAACGTGGGACTGTCTCCTGACCAGCGCAGTGGCAACATAGAGAACCTGGCTTTTCCGTGATCTACTGCTTTTCTGCCTTAACATTGTAGCCACATTTAAGGAAAGAAAACCAGATTAATGAGATGATATCCCAAATAGTGTAACACAATAGGACATATATTTTCTCTGTGGAGCACTTTCTTGGCCCGGGTACTCTTAAGGAACTGTTCGGAGATGGCTGTAAAACTCAGAGAATCGGTGCTATTGTCTGAGTCTTTATGATGCCATGTAACCTCTAGGTCAGGGGACCGCGTGCTTGGGGGACACGGGGGCCGGTTTTCTGGCTTAAATTTCAGCACAAAGGATTTACTGGCGATATTGGGAAGATTTCCTGACAGAACTGCTTAATACTAGAATGAGTTATTAGAAGCAATTGTGGATTCCCCTGGCAGGCTGTGGCTGTAGTTCACTTTCTCCTCTGTCCGAGATGGTCTGGTTGGGCCTACCCAGAAGCAGACTGCTGGTTATTCTAGCAGTCACCAAAGTCTGGGTGATTCGTTAGAACTCCAAAGCAAGCCCTAGTACAGTACTTAAGCGATTCCTAATGTTTTCTTGCGCATTCAAATAAGACCCACACACCACGCTGGGCTTTTAAACTTGAGCTTGGCCGGCTGCCCCTGCCTGAAGACCTTCATCGTTGAGTTTTGTTTTCATTCACTCTGAACTTTTTCCCTTGGGTGGAAATATGTGTGCTTGGCCTCAACTCACAGGGAAATTATTTAATGTATAACTCTAAACTTAATATGTTATGTAGTGGTAGGACAAAATAAGCTTTTTCTTTTTATTCGTGAAGCAAATTATGCCCTTCAAGAGAGGTAGGTGCTTATTTCTAGCCTAACAGAATTTCTTCTCTAATTTCTGTAACATAGGAGTTTTACAAGGCAAAATAAACTAAGTAGACTTGAAAAGATGGTAAGTCCATTAGAATTTTTTTGGTTGTTCTTTTAACTGTTATAGAACACTCGAAACACCTGAAAGGATTATATATTTCTTTTAATTTGAAGATAAATGCCTTCTATGTTTTTAAAAAATTTCTCTGGTCTAAAAAATCTCTTGAACCATGATAGCATTTTTAATGCAGTGTGAATGAATATTCAACTTTAGACCACCTGAATATTTAAATGGCATCGGCTTGCTTCCAGCCCTCCCGGATTCGTGATGTGTATGGAAAACAGATTACAACAGCATGGTTCTTTTAAAATAAAGGTTCAAAGCACAGGGAGACTGTGGGCAGTGGACACGTGTCCTTTTTTGTTTCAGATCAATGCTTAACCTTTTAGTACCTAAACTTACCACGTATAACGTATATAAAGACCGTAACTTAAAGTTATTAGGAGCACTGTAGCGTCTCAGTTTCCTGTGTGTTTAAACTTGAAACTTCAATGTTACGCGACTGGAATTCTGTGTTTTATATGTATAAACTCATGTCTGCTAGACAGATGCTAAAAGTGCCAAAATGGAACCAATCAACATTCAAGAATGCTCTATAAATGGGACTTTAGGGTTTAGGTTTCTTAGTGAGATAACTTTTTTTGGTTTTGGCCACAGCTGGCATAACTATTTGGTCTTCAGGACGTGGGAAGAATGTCAGTATTTTGCCAAAGAGCACCCTTCGGTCTTATTTGAGCACTGCATGTAACTTTATAGACTGCTGAATAACTAATAACAGAAGCAACTATTCGCATTTCTTTATCATTTATTTCCATCAAACTTTAGTATTTTGGAAATGAAAATGAAAAATATATTGATTACAAGACAAACTTAAAAACCTTAACGTTAGGTTCGGAGAGGAAACAGTGATGTCTGATTTCCCTCCATAGTTTTTCTGTCAGAAGCAGCCACGCCATCATGTCCACACTGCCTGTTAAAATACGAGACAAAGTTAATTTCAGCTCTCCTTGAGAATGTGGCTGTTTGGTCACGTTTGCTATGTTGTTTCAAATAATGAATAAGATTCTGTGTGATTAAGAGGCCAAGTCCGGAGGCGATGATTGATCCATTAAGCCTTCCGCTCCTCTTTCTACTCTTCTCTTCCTCCCATGGGTTTCCCTGAATGAATACAGACTTCGAGCTGCCCTGCCCTTGTCTTAGGAGCCACTGACTTGATTAACAGCCAACTTCTCACTGCAAGAAAGACACAGCCTTCAGCAGCCAGTAGACAAGCAGGTCCGTCACTTACTGTGCAGAGGTGGAGTGAGAGGAAGAGGGGCTAGAAAAACCTCCCTCTGTCCTTCCTTCTGATGGTGTTGACAAGGCAGCAGCTACAGGGACGGTATTCAGAGAGGGCATTAAAGAGCAGGTAACAATGGAACCAGGTCTGAGAGCCAGGTCAGCCGAGGTGGGAGACGCGGCCTTCCCTTCGGAGGAGGACTTAGATTCGGGTCTGAAGGGATCCGCCAGACACTCACTGGGAACTGTGGATAGGCCCAGCGGCTGGAGAAGGAGTAACGTGGAGATAATGCAACATGATACATGAAATTGATCCAGGTTGTGAAAGCCCCTTAGGGCGTGCTCAGAGAATTAGATCTCGTTCTAAAAGCAGCCAGAAGTCGCCAAACCATTTAAGCCAGAGCAATAATCAGTTATACTCCTGTCAAAAATTCATTACAGTGGCAGTGTAGACACAGAATGAATTGGACACACACGAGACCACTTCAGAGGGCGTTATAATATTGCAGGGTTTTCAGAGACAAAGGCTGTGTAGGCTCTAGGTAGGCTGCATACATGATGGAAATGGACCAAGTTCAGAAACCGGAGAACTTGGACCGAGGGCCTGCGAAAATAGAAGCAGGGGTCACCTCTTGGTGTGAACCAGTTGGTGCCTGTGGGAAGGTGGAGACAGCCCACCACACACTCACTTACCCTGTTGTACATTCCTTATTTACTTTTGGCGCACGGGTAGGTGTCAGACATTTTTAAAAACATGAATGGATCAACACTGTGCTTACCAAACAAAATAAATCTCAGGGCCACCGAGCCAATGTATCACCGAAGTGTGTTCTTTTCAACATTAATCTCTGAAAAATGAGTTCTGTGGTTAAATAAATTAGAAGCAATTGGAACTTGACAAAACTCATTTTGAATTTCACAATGAAAAGAAAATGTACAAGAATGGCCAAGCCAATTTTGTAGACGAACAAAGATGGGTAGACTTATCTTACCAGAGTTTGAACCATATTATAACTCTATGACAATTGAAACAGTGTGGTATTAGCTCAATAGTGGACAAATAAATCAATAGGATAGAATGAATATCTCAGAAACAGACAAAAATGAATATCTCAGAAACACACACACATACTGTACAAGTGATTCCTCCATTCATAAACTTAATTCTTTCCACAATTCTGGTTGTCGATCAAATTGGACAAGAACTGAATCAAATTCATTGTTAGGTTCAAAGTTGTCCTTATGGAGGAGTTTTGCTCGGTTCTCTTCCAGTTCAGTCTGTGACCAGAATCATGGAAAGAAGTACATTCACGAACCCATGTACCACTGTGTATTAAAATTTGATTGTAATTCAGGTAACATTTCAAGTGAATTGATCATTTAAGAAATGGTACCAGAGAAATCAACTATCCACTGAGCAAAAACTGAGTTCAATTCTAACTCATTAATAAAGCATAAACAGGAATTAAACGAGTAATTATAAAAAGTAAAGCAATAGAGAGAAATGGAGACAACATATTTATGACATTGGAGACAGAAAACCCTCTTAAATTAGATGTAAAATGCAAAAACATGAAGAGTAAAAACAAATTGGACTGCACCCAAATGAAATCTTGGAGAGCAAAAGCCATGACAAACAAAATTAAAAGGTAAGCTACTCTGTGGGAGAAAATATGAAACAATTCCATAGAAATAACCTCACAATTAATAACAGAAAAATAATCCACTGATCCATTACAGAATAAGTAAAAGGCCATGAACAGGCAACTCTGTGAAGAAAGACTATACATATGAAAGAATATATAATGTACTCATGACATCGAAAATATGAAAATATATTTAATAATATTACAGTCAGATAAATAAGAGTTTACAGTACGCAGTGCTGCTTCCCCTCATTAAACTGGCAAAATAAAAATTTGGTGACATCAAGAGGAAGCGAGGGACTGGGAAGAAGGCGATCTGCCATGCCCTCTGGGTAGAACCTTCTAGAGGAGGACACAGCGGCAGCTCCACCCTGAGGCACCGCGGTGGAGAAGCTGCGACGGCCGCTGTCCTTTCCAGCACTGTTTGCAACGGCAAGAAACTGCGAGCACAGCACTTCGAGCACTGCAGCGGGAGCTGGGGAGCCCCGGTCGGTAGGTAGCGTGGTTGGTGCAATTACACTGTGGGGTACGGTACAGACTGACAGGTAGGAAAGACTGACATGGAGCCACTGGTGTGACCATTCTCATCACAGCATGGACAAACAGAGTCTCTCCACATGGGACAGAGTCCTCTAGGCCAGTTACACCAGAGGGGAAACAGGCGGAATAACACTGTCTGCAAAAAGTCTGGAAGTGCAGTAGGCAAGGGCTTGAGGGTGGGGAGACTTGACTGCACATATAATTGGAAATGTGTACTACGCACATATTCGTGAATTTATGAATCATTTGTATAATCAAAATAAAGTGTTTCCACTCATGTGAAAAAGACCTGCTCGTTTTCTAAGGAGAAGCAGAAAGACAAGCAAGTTGTTCGTCCCTGGAGCAGGATCCCCGGGAGACAGCAGAGGATGCACTCTGGAACTCAAGAGAGAAGGGTGTCTGGTGCCAGCAGAGAGGAGGAAGGAAAGGGACTAACGGAGATAATGTCCATGTGAGGAGCGGAGGTAGGGAGCGGAGCGAGGGGCAGGGGACTTCCCCTGTGCGAGGGCCTCGGTTTCCCCACGTGGCTCTGCTCCCTTCCACCAGCACACCGCAGCCCGTCAGCACTGCATCCCCTGCCGCCGGCTGCTGCCCCCAGCACTGCACCTGTGTGCGCCCCTGAGCCCTGCCGTGCCGCCCGGGAAGAGGGAGGCTGGCACGGTGCACCCTCGCGACAGCCAGTTCCCACTGAGCTCGGACGGCGGCCTGGCCCGGCTCCGGCCTGTTGCATCCTGTGCTCAGGAGCCGCGCTGTTTCCGGTGCACTGAGGACCACATGCCCAGCCTCCTGCCCAGAACAGTGTGGGAAGCCGCCCCCGCCCAGCCTTCTGTGGGATTTCGCAGCCTCATAAAGCCCTCTGTTGTTCCTCCCTAACAGTGGGCTCACTGTGAAGTCAGGCAGCCTGCTGGGGAGCAGCTCAGCCCTCGCCTCTCCCTTGGCTTGGAGGAGCCTTTAAGAAGCCGACCTTACCTTTTATGTCAGATGTACTCGGCCACCCGGGCACCCGGTACATGCTGCAGTCCCTTTGTGCCCCTGGGGAACCAGTCAGGGAACTGAAAAGGGTTTTTAGATGTCAGGCATCAAAGGGAATTGAGGGACATCTCTGCATTCTTTTGTCCTCTGTGCTAAGTCTGACTTTCCTAGCGCTACCCCCGAACCCCTAGTGCTACCTCCCTTTTCAGGAAACCCTAAAAAAGCCAGTTCCTCTTTCTTGTTTTCTATGCTGTCACTCTCGTTGTTAGCATGTCGCTGGCAAAGGCACACGCTTTGCTGCTCTCCGCATAGGAGGATGCAGACTTTTCTGTTGTGGCTGATTTTCTGTTCTCCCCTCAGCCGTCCCAGCTGGTGAGGTGTTACAAAGCTGTGTGTCGCGGGATTTTATTATGCGATGAATGAAAATCAGGTGCTCCAAAGGAAAAGTACTGTAGATCTGAACTGTACCCCTGTCTGAAAGATCGTACTACACGCTGTGTCGGCCACGAGGGTGTGGTTTTAAGATTCGAAGGACGGAAGTGCTTTGGAGTGTCTAATTCCAATACGTGTAACTTGATCCATTATTGATCTGTTTATTCTGATTATCTGTCACATTTTTAAAAAAATCAAACTCAGTAAACTTAATTTCTAAGATTTTTATGATTTTTTTTTCTTCTGAAAATCTGGGAGAATAACTTAGGGATGGCACCTCACTGGATGAGATTTTAATGAACACATTTATTAGGTATTTTTTTTAGAAAAAGAAGGTACATTAATTCATAACATCTAGCTAGGAGAAAGAATATTAGTTTGGAATAAAACAGACCTCGATTTCAATCTTACCAAGATTCAGATCCGTAATCTTGTTAACTTCCTTAAAACTAAACTTTCTCATCCGTAAAGGGGAATAAAAGAATTTTTACAATTTGCTTAGGAGAAAAAGATAATGAGCTCAGTTTTGATTAAACTGGGTTTGAAATGCTGCAAGAAAAACATGTCTCTATAATTTTGATTGACTGCTTTCTGTATTAGTACTCGTGTGTGGTACCTAATCTTTGCGTTCCTTGTATGGAGCTGGTACATGCACATAACATGTCTAACTTTCTGTTTTCATTTGCTTTTTCTTTACTCTCTGCCCCACTCTGCATCCATCAGCTAATCCCTAACCCCTTTGAGAAAGATTTGTCTACTTCCTATTGTCTTTCGTTTTGCTCGTTATTTATACTTTGGGTTTCTCATGCCAGAGAAACTGTTCAGGCTTTAAGTTTGTATGTCTGGTTTATTTCACTTAAATTTATGGTCTCAAGGTGCATCCATTTCTCTTGCTTTATGGCAGGGTAGTACCCCATTGTGTGTACGTGCTGTGTTTTTCTGTATCCATTCATCTGCTGATGGACATGTATTGGCTGCTCCAAGATTTAGCCAGTGTGACTTGTGTTGTTACAAAAATGGATGTGCATGTATCACCGTAACACATTGTCTTTTTAACTCCTTCAGAAATATACCTAGAAGGGAAATAGCTGAGTCTAATGGAATTTCTAGTTTTAGTTTTCTGAGGAATCTCCATACTGATTTCAATAGCAATTGTCCTAGTTTACATTCAAAAATGTAAACTAGTAAACATTGTTGATTACATACAACAATGTAGAAAGGTTCGTTCTTTCCTGCAGCCTTTCTTGTTACTATTTGATTTCTTGCTGATGGCCTTTTTTTCTGGGGTAAGCTGGAATCTCAGTGTTGGTTTAATTTGCATTTCTCGAATGGCCAACAATTTTAAGCATTTCTTCCTGTGTTCATTGGCCATCCACACTTCTTCTGTGAAAGGTCTATTCATTTCTCTTGCCCATTTTTTATTTGGATCTCCCATTTAGTGAGGTCTAATTTTGTTTAATTATTCATATATTCTAGATATGAGTCTTCTGAGTTAAGATCTGGCAGAAAATTTTCCCATTCTGTAGGTTGTCACTTCAGTCTGTCAGTTGTTTCTTTTGCAGTGCAAAAGTTTTTAAATTTGATGTGATCCCATTTGTTGATTCATGGCAATATTCCTGTGTAACTGGGGTTCTGTTCAGAAAGTTTTTGCCTATTTTGTCTTCCAGCAGCTTAAGTGTTTCCATTTTAACATTTTTTTTCCTTTTCTATACATGTTTCCTTTATTTTTTTTTTTTCTTGCCTAATTCCTCTTTCTAGTGTTTCAAGTACTGCCATGAACAGGAGTGGCGATTGTGGGCATCTTTGCCTTGTTTCTAACTTTTTTTTTTATTTTAAAGAGAATAAAACAAAAGAGGGCAGAACAAAGCAGATCAGAACAGAACAACATAAGCACACAGCACTTTACAATAAGACAACCAGACATTAACAGTAGCTATCAAAATATCTCTTTCTCTGCTATAGTTGAGCATAGTTTCAAATACAATAATATCAAACATAACAAAATAGTATAAAACCATTCCAAAGAATGAGAGAATTACAGGGAATTCTGAACTGAACAACAGAGAATGATCAATGGCTACTATACTATCTCATTTTCAATAAAAAATTCGTTTATACTATCACATATATTAAAATCCCAATAAGACACAACATGATAGAACCGATGGTAATAAAAGAATAGAAGCATGGTAGGACTTCAAAGTAAGATGATATTAAATCAGCAATGGCTGCCATAATGTTTTGTTTTCTTCAAAACAGCTGTTCATACCATCACACATAACAAAGTTAAACAAAACAGAATAAAACCATTCCAACTGATGAATGAAAACATTGAAAGGCTTCAAAGCAATGAAATGGGAAATCATGATTACCATACAATCTTATATACTCTTACCAACTCTCATACTAGGGAGACTATACAGTATTTACACATGTGAGTTTGGTTTATTTCACTTATGAGTATGGTCTCAAGCTGTGTCCATTTATTTAAAAATATCTCAATGTGATCATTCTTTATAGCTGAGTAGTACTCCATTGTATAAAAATACCACAACTTTTTTATCCATTCCTCAGTTGATGGGCACTTAGGTTGTTTCCAAGATCTGGCTATTACAAATTGTGCTGCTATAAACATGGGTGCACATATATCACTGTGGTATGATGTTTTCAGTTGTTCTGGGAATATGCCTAGAAATGGAATAGCTGGGTCAAATGGGACCTCCAAACCCAGCTTTTTGAGGAATCTCCAGACTGACCTCCACAGTGGTTGCACCAGTCTACACTCCCACCAACCGTGCAAAAGAGTTCCTTTTTCCCCACAGCTTCTCTAGCATTTGTTGTTGGTAGTTTTTTTTATCCTTGCCATTCTTTCTGGGGTGAGATGGAATTGCAGTGTGGTTTTAATTTGCATTTCTCTAATGACTAATGATGATGAACATTTTTTCATGTATTTATTTGCCATTCGTATTTCTTCATCTGAGAACTGTGTATTCATTTCAGATGCCCATTTTTGGATTGGGTCTTAGATTTGTTTATAACTTTAGAAGAAAAGCTTTACATTTTTGCCATTTGATTTGGCAGTTGATTTGTTATCAGTGGCTTTTATCAGATTGAGATAAAGTCCTTCTGTACCTATTTTTTCAGTCTTTTTTCTTTACATCATGAAAGGATGTTGGATTTTGCCAAAGGCTTTATCTGTGTCTATTGAGGTCACCATGAAAGCTTTGTCCTTGCTTCTGTTGATGTCATGTTTGTTTATTAATTTGTGTAAATTGAACTATCGTGGCATCACTGGAATGAAGCCTACTTGGTCATAATGTATGACTTTTTGATGATTTGTTGCATTTTGTTTGCTAGTATTTTGTTGAATATTTTTGCATTTATATTCATTAGAGATTGGTCTATAGTACTTTTTGGTTGAATCTTTGTTTGGTTTTAGAATCAACGTAATGGTAGTTTCCAAGAATTACTTTTTAATTTCATTAAAAAGCTTGAGGAATGCTGGTATGAGAACTTTCCTGAAGTTTTTGTAGAGTTCAGTAGCGAACCCCTCCAAACCTGGGCTTTCTAAATTGGTAGGTTTTGTATTACGGCTTCAGTTATTTTGCCTGTTATTGGATTATGCAGGGTTTTTAAACCTTCTTGGTTCAGTTTTGATAATTCATATGCATCTATTGATAATTCATATGTATCGATTACTTTTTAAAGCTAGAGGGTTTTTCAGTTTATTGAATCCATATTGTTACTAGCACTTGGCCAAACAATATTTCACCTCTACTATCTGTAAACTGACAGAATACAGCTTTCATACAACCTTGTGGGCACCATTTCCTCCGGCACTCCCCAGTCTCTTTGAGTGTGCCTAGAACACATCTCACAGGGCACCTGGCCTCCTCACCTCTGTTCTGCTTCTCCAGTGACCTGCACAAACCCACCAGCTGCTCCCTGTGGCCTGAGCGGTCTGCTGAGAACTGACCTAGCCCGGGCTTCCTTATAAATAAAGGAACAAGACAAGAGGAACCGGAAAAACCCTTCCCTTCTGAGTGACCCCAGTCATTTCACATCTCTCTGCTCCAGATTCTCCTCACCGAGTCTCATTAGACCACTGTGTCTCTGTGATGTAACTAAAGCCACCATGAAGAATGATGGACAGCTTCATAAAGTGTATGTTTATCTTTCTATTCCAAAGGACAGTGTCTCCCCCTGGATTGTCACCCATGAGAATCAGAGTGTTTGAATTTTCCCAAGAACATGCGTAATGTCTTACATTTCACACAGAGTTGAAATCAAGGTAGAAGTTTACTTAGTAAATGAGACTGGACGTATAGGGAGAAAAAGCTTGGGGCCTCAATATAAACAAGAGTTCTATGTACCTTGTCATGAGTTGTGTCTATATGTACCCCACCACCACCCAAAGCTTCATGCGGTCATAGGTGGGGCTTTTCAGAGGTGGCTGAATCTAGAGCATGAGATACTGGGATCGAGGGTGTGTGTGATGGTTGATACATCGTGTTGAACTGAGAAGCTTAGAACCTAGTTAAGTGACTCAGCAGTTCTACATTCTAGGGTGTAGAGGACCCACCCTCGAGGTAGAGAGCCTGCATACAATGTAAGGGAGGAAAAAGGCTTGCTCCCCTCTTTTGGTTCTGTTTTTTCTCTTCTATCACCATGAGCTATTGCCCCTCCTCCATGCCACCCTGCTTCGGATCCAGCTGATTATGGACTGAAACCTCCACAAACTGTGAGCTAAATAAACCTTTCCTCCTTTAACTCTGGGTGTCAGGTATTTTGTCTCAGCAAGAAGAGAAAAGTAACCAATACTCAAATTACTCCACTGATGGGTTTGGCATAGTTCTAGGCAGGATACATGGTGCCCCACCCTGGGTGTGAATCCTACCCATCCTTAGGGTAGGTAGCCTAGACATGACATAAGGGACAGGAAAACAGTCTCAGCGCTTGTCCCATGCTGCCTTCTGCCTCCCATGAACCGTTTCTCCTCTGCAAAATTTCCCTGCCATGCCGCCCTGCCTTGGAGCCAGCCAACTACGAGCCGAAGCCTCTACAAACTGTGGAACAATTAAACCATTCTTCCTTTAACTTTGGGTGTGGGGTATTTTGTCTCAGCCACAAGAAAGGTAACTGATACATGGCCCATTCTGTGTACAGCATCACTTTGAAGATACCCAAAGGACAACTTGTGTTTAGACTTTCAAGGATTTGCAAAGAATAGTGGAGTACATTTCTAAAGTTTTGTGAACCCCTTAAATATCCTTTCTCCTGCCTCTTGGTATGCTTCACACAGAGGGCAGCCTGCTTCCCTCCCTTGCCATCCTGCCTCTCCACTCCTTCAGAATGCTCAGACAGTCGCTCCCCATGTTATGGGCCCCTTTGTGCCTTCACTTCAAAGTGTCTTAGCCTGGATTCCTCGATTTCCTTTTCCACCAAGTCAGATGTTGGAGCTCCCAGCTGCATTCACGCTTGGAAGAGAGAGGACAGAGGCCTCGGAAAGGTAGTTTTTCGAATTTGGCCTTTCTCAAGAGAAGTCTTCAGAAGCCTGTCTATAAATTCCCCACCACTTTCTAAACATATTGATAAATAAGCCATTTTGGTTTTTTTGTGTTAGGTTAAGATTATATACCTGGCATATGTACATGCTCATATATTTACAGATCTTTATCTTGGTAATTTGTTTCATCTTGCACTTCACGTTTCTTGGTAATAAACTCCCTACCACTACCCTAGAAATTCACGTACCATACATAGTAGGCTTCCCATAATGCAGCGGGTGCTGAAGAAACATGGCCGGCCAGTTTACCAATACAGAACTCAGTGTTACAACTAGAAAAAAATATTTGCTGATTTTTTTGTACAAGGAAATCTAAGGAATCAGTTCAGATTTTATGCAAGATTCTGCCCAGATACATTTCTGTAGGCAATAAATTTTCCCACTTGATTGTATAAGGCTTTGTTTCCTTTTAGTTGCCTCCTTCAATAGTCATCTGAAAATGATTACATATTTAATGTATCTAAGTATTTGTTCTCAGGGGTCACAGAAAAAATATCTGTCAGAAGTGCTACAGTAAATGCATTTTTATAAGATAAAAATGAAGCTTTCGCTTTTTAATACTGCTTGCTGGACTTCAAACTGAAACATATTTCTGAACTGGACTGTGTTCACAAGGGGTCATTTTCTTCTATTGAAGTTTCATGCATTTCTGTTATGTTTTCAGATTTAAGCTGCTTATTAATAGTAAAACAAAATGGTCTGGGGCTGGGGATTCAGCTCAGCGGCATAAGCGCCTGCCTTGCAAGTGTGCGGTCATGAGTTCAGTCCCTGGTACCGATAAAAAAAAAAAAAAGGTCTCTTCAGGAACGTGGGAAATAAATAACCTCATAGAGAGCACACTGGCCTGGATTTGGCCCATACACCTACGGCTGAGAAGCTGCTTCACGAGCTTAAAATCTTTCTTTCACGAGAGCCTGTTTGGATCACACACCCCACGATGTGTTTGCCTCTTGCGAAGTTTGTGAAATAGTTGGGACAAGACTGGGAGCAGAGCTCCGAGTATCAGCGTGGGGAGGCTCTCCACAGTCCCCTTTCCTAGCTGTGTCCGGGGAAGAGATCATTCAAGGCCGAGCCTGCTCCTGTGAGCCGTCCCAGATCAGCGGCTGCTTTGTGCCGCACTGTCTGCTCTAGCAGGAAGCAGCCAGCTTTCCTGTCTTCCTGCCACGTTGTAAAGCTTAAGTGTGAGCGGTGATGGGGGAGAAGCCCATCCCGTGCCCCAGGCAGTAGGGGGTACGGAGGAGATGCCCATGCCACGTCAAAACCCACAAGATGCCTCTGTTCACCTGCTTGCGTGGCTCTCGCTAAGCCTTTACCTCCAGGGGCTGCACGACGGTACATCCCATTGGAGGGCAAGCGACTCGTAACCCGAAGCCGATCAGCAGGGCCAAGGGCAGCGGTGATCTCTGCGCTTAAATGGGGCTCACAAGTCCTGGGGGCTAAGCGTTCAGATTGAAGTTTTTGAAAAATGAGTTCTGTCCAAAAACGCAGTGCTGAACCTGGCCTGGGAGCCTCTTGTTTGTGACCCTGGTCCAGGAATCAATATGCCCCTGGGTGCTTACAGGAACCTCTGACTGGTGATCCTGGGTGGAAAAGTGACCACCTGGCCCATATTTATTGGTAGCTTTATTTTTCTCACAAAAACAAATTTTGAATCTGTACATTTTTTCCCATCTGGACACGCTTACCTTGGATATTCCTTACCCCTCCAAATAGTTCAGTGTAACTCAGATTATTTCTCACCAGGATTTACAGTTATATCCATGTGTCTTAGAGGTAAAGCTGGAAATGACCCGGGCGTGATCATGCCAGAATGAGCCTGTAAAAGGACAGTGTCTGAGCGAGAAGTAAGAGCCCTGGCGGCAGGACCGCCGTGCTGTGCACCTCCAGAGCGCGGGGGTTCTCCGTGGTCCACAGGAATGGCTGGGCACCAGCAGCGCTGTGACTGGCACCAGGTCGTCACATGGCGAAGCTGCCCCACCTGCGGGTCTAGGCAGGAAACACGCCTGTGGGCAGCAGCCATGTGTCAAAGACGCTGGGGAGCACAGGGGACTGAAGCAGGCGGAGAAGACGCATCTCACCCAGAGGTCTTCCCACGCAGATGGCTTTCTGCGCCTGCGCCGAGATTCACCACCAGCCTGAGTGCCCCATGGGCACCAAGGGGCTACACAGAGACACTCTCAGATCGCCCTAACAGCTTTTAGTTGGGGCTGTTTGCGTTGCACGTTAGAGAACCCAGCTTAAAGAATAGAGGACTTCCCGACTCACCTAAGTGGGTTCGCCCAGATTCTTGAAGCGAGTGCTGCAGAAATCAAGGCCTTCCCTCTTTGAACCCAGGCTCCGACACAGCCAGGATTCCTGCCAAAGGCAACAGCGTGGCACCTGGCAGCTGTGGGCAGGGACCCAGCAAAAAAATGATTTTTTTTGTTAACGTTGTTGTTGTTGTAGTTGTTGTTGTTGTTGTTCTTCTTCTTCTTCTTCTTCTTCCTCTTCCTCTTCCTCCTCCTCCTCCTTCTTCTTTTCCTTCTCCTTGATCTTCCCCCCCTTCCTCCTCCTCCACTGCCTTCTCTTCCTCCTCTTCCTCTTTCACCACCTCAAATCCACATGGGAGAGACTCTCGCCTGCCCTGCTGGAGCCACGTGTGTCACCCATCTCGGCACAGTGGCTGTTACACACAGGCAGGGCGTGCAGGCACTGATGGGCCAGGCCCCAGCTTGTGCTCCACACCCCTGCTGCTACAGCCTCGGTGCCACAGCTGGGTGGGGAGAGGGTTTATTACCGGAGGAGCAGGAGGAGGAAAGAAAGCTTGCGAGACGAGGTCCCCAGCCCACCCACTCCCCAGGAGCCCAGGCCTTCCTCCTCTGGGTTTTCTCATTTCTCTTTCACCTCCCAGGGCACATCCATGAGCAAAGCTTACTGGAAATGTTACAAGTCATGTGTGCGTTTGGCTTCACTAATGGAGTTATTTTTAGACACGGCAAAGTTGAATAGAGATCTCTGTTTTTCCCGGTTCGAATGCCTCTGAAAACTTCAGGCTGCCGAAATTACGCACACAAAGATAGTCTAAGGTGATCAGTGAGTCACCCACCATGTTCCTCTATAAAAGACAGCGGGTTGCACCAAATTGCTGCCTTGGCTGCTCACGAGGACTGTGGGACTTTATTTTAGGAGAGGACAGCAGCGGACAGAAATGAACTGTGCCGAGAGTTCCAAAATAAGTGAGTTTCTGCTACTCAACTGTGAGAGCAGAGGTGGGGGGAGGAAGTTAGACTTTAAAATACAGATTTACATTGCATTCCATCCTAGATGAGTCTTATTGAGATTAAGCAAAGATTCGTATTCAAGTTAAGCATAAATGTAGTGTAATTTATTAGCTGGAAAACTTCTGTTCTTAGGACTAATAATTGGTTTTGTGTTTTCTGAGCAACCTATTTCATTTGTATAGTTTATAAAACAGAAATACATATTTTCTTTTGATTCTTAATCCAAAGCTACATTTTTAAGGTGCCAACTCACCGGTCCCTCTCCCCTCCACAATGAATTCAGCCCTACCTGATTGTCCGCTGCAGCCTGGCCCTGAGTCTGTTTTCCAGAAAGTCTTTAGAGGGAACTCTTCTGTTGAGTGAAAAAACAATCAGAAGTCTTCTAATGACAGCAGTTTTTAAATTCATGATCCTGTTGTGGTTTTTTTTTTTTTCAACTATGCCAGCTCTTCAAATTTGAGAGTATACAGTTAATTTTTGTTGTGGTTGATATTTTACTTTGTGAACTAAATGGTCATTTCAGTAATAATTTTGTGTTGGTTACTTTGACATAACAGATGCCTCAAAGCCTCTTGTCTGGAGAGAACAAAATATCTCATTTCATGCAGATAGTTCCAGACAGTCTTCAGCTCAGCCTAGTTAAACAAATAAAGGCTAATAAAAATGAAAAACTAAATTGAAAAATGATCTGTACTTTTTTATCAAGCATAGACATATGATGTGTGTAGAATAATACACCAGTTTATAATCTCCCAGAGGGTAGAAGCTTTAGTCTTGTTTTATTCATACAAATATTAAAAGATAAGAACTGACAAAATATCTTAGCCTTATAATTTAAACTCCTAAGGAAAATGCATCTTACAATTGAAGGAGAGATTTCTATAATGGAAATTTAACTTGATCATCCAGCTCTAGATTTATAAGGAGTTGGTACGTTTACATGCTGGGACCGTCTCTAGCTGAGATGCATTCAGCAGCAGCCTATGTTGTTAATTTTAGGAAGTTTAGAAATATTTATCACCATAATGTCCTTTCCATGTTTTGTGGCTGAAACGTTTCACTTGGGTTTCATTCCTTTTATTAATTACCATTCCCTCCTTCTATCTTTTAAAAATATTACAGAAAAATGGTGGCAACATCTAATTACCCTCCATTTAGTATAGGTTTGTTTTTGCCATTTTATTTTTACAGTAGTTTTGTTGAGGTATATTTTACATATCAAAAATTTTATCTTTTAAATCGTGTACTTTGGGGCTGGAGATCTAGTTCAGTGGCTTAAGCGCCTGCCTGGCAAGCGCGAGGTCATGAGTTCGATCTCTGGTACCCCCCCAAAAATAAAAATAAATTGTGTAGTTTAATAGTTTTTAGTACAAATGTGCAACCATCAATAACCAATATTTAATCTCAGAACATTTTTATTAAGGCTTCCTGAAAAGAAGCCAGGCCCGAACCCATTAACAGCTGTTCCCGTTTCCTCTTCCCTCCCAGGCCACATCAACCACGAACCTGTTTTCTATCTTGATGGGATTTATTTGTTGTAGACATCTCATATAAGTAGAGTTTTACAGTTTATGGCCTTCTGTGAGTGGCCTCTCTCATTTAACATAATATTTTCAAGTTTTATTCATACCGCACCATGTATCAGTCCCTTTTTTTCCTTTACTTTGCCAAGTTACATCCCGTGGAATGGACGTGACCCATTTTGTTGTCCATCCATCAAAATCAGAACTCAAATGTCTGCATGAGTCATCTGCCCACTTTTTAGCTGAGTTGTAGGAGTTTTTTATATGTCATGGATTAGGGACATGATGTCAAGTCCCTTGCCAAACAGACGCCTTGCAAACTCTTTGTCCCATTCCATGGCTGGTGGTTTCACTCTACTGTGTCCTTTGAAACACAAAAGTTTTAAATTTTGATTAAGTCTAATTTATTTTTTCTTTAGCTACTTGCATTCTTAGCATTGTGTCTGGAAACCCATTGCCTAATCAGCATCATGAAGATTTATTCCTATGGGTTGATTTTTTAGGGCTTTCTTAGTTATCGCTCTTAATACTTAGTCTATGATTCATTTTGAATTGTATCTTTTGTACATGATATGAGGTAGGTTCTGGCTTCATTCTTCTACATGTGAATTTTTTTGCATTTGTTTGAACATTTTTTTATCATATTGACTCTTGTTTTCTTCCAAATAGTTGTCCATATTGTCACATGCAGGGAGTTCACATGAAACAACATAGTATGGAACTGATCTAAGTAGGACAAGGAGGGCGTTTCAGGTCTTCAAGACCAGACATTAGGGAAGCCAAGAATGGCTGTCATAGTATCTCTCATGCTCTTCAAAACAGCTGTCCATACCTTCATGTGTGTTGAACTTAAACAAAACAAAACAAGCCAGATTCACTTTGAACAAAGAATGATAGTATTGCTGGGTTTCACATCGTGACATTACGGAGTCAGCACTGGGGACTTTAGTGTCTCTTTTTCTTCAAAATAGTTCGAACATTATTTTTAAAAACTTTTCTTTTACCTACAGAGTGACTTTAGTGCTCTTGTTGACAATGAACTGATTATAAATGTCAGGATCTAGTTCTGGATTCTCAGTTCTGACCCATAAGTCTGTCCATATGCCATTGTCCCACTGTTTCAAATACTCTAGCTCTGTAATAGGTTGGGTAATTAGTAAATGTGAATCTTTCACCTTTGTTTTTCTTTCTCAAGATGTGGCCATTGAATTCCCATATAAATGTTGGGGGAACTAGATCAACTTCTGCCAAGAAGCCAGCTCAAATTTTGATAAGAGATTGGAAGGATGTAGAGCTCTTTGGGAAGTACTGTCATCTTTCTCTTTTGTGTTTGATGCTGGGGATTAAACCTGAGGTTTCATGTGTACAAAGCTTGATGCTACACTGGGCCACACTCCATGCATGAACATTATCATCTCAACAACACTAAATCAGAGACTCAGCAGCCCTGCTAAACTCCATTGCTTCTAACAGTTCCACGGGATTCCTTAGGGCTGTCTTTATATAAGATCTCATCACCAGCAAATATAGTGTTCTATAACTGGCAAAATTATCCTGTGATAAAAAATGCAGAATTAACAATTCCTAGATAAATAAGGCTGAGATAACTTGTTGCTAGCAAACTAATCAATGAATTTAGGCAAGGAAAGGAAATGAAAAACGTTCAGGTTAGAAAGAAAGGTTGACAACTTCTTAAATACCAGGCTCTGCATCTAGAAGGACCAGCCATTCAAAAAAAGACATGTTCTTCCTTAAATCCCACCTTCCTGCCAGAACGGGAGGAAAAAATTGAGACTGATAAACGTGACTGTGAACAGGTAATTCTTCAGACATATGCAACCAGAAGACTTATTAGACACCCCACTTACTGACCCAGATTTAACCCTCTTCTGTGATGGCAGCTCCTTCATGGGAAGTGAAAAAAGGCCGGATACACAGTGATAACTTTACACCATTCTCGTAAAAGTGCCTCACTTACACCTGGAACTAGTGCTCAGCTAGCAGAGCTCATAGCTCTGACCAGAGCCCTACAACCCAGCAAGGAACAAAAGGTCAATATTTATCCTGATTCTATGGATAAAAAAGTTGTGGCATTTTTATGCAATGGAGTACTACTCAGCTATAAAGAATGATCGCATTGAGATATTTATAAATAAATGGACACAGAGATTGATCCGGAAGATGGCGGACTGGTAGGTAGCAGGAGAGAGACACTCTCTGAGGGAGACAGCTCAAATGCCAGAATAAAACACCCTGGAGAGACCCAAACAGAGAGAGATGTACTCTCACAACCCAGGAAGAAACTAAAGTGCAAAAGGCCGCTCGAATATGAGGTCCTGGGGCTACTATTAGTGAAGATAAGATCAGCGAGCAAGGCGCCCTCCTCGAGCCGCCTGAACCCCGCCCAACCTGAACAAGCGATCCGCGCCGAAGCGACTGGCTTGAGCCGCCGGAGCTCGGAGCTGAACAGCCCTGCGTGCAGCTCGCTGGGACCGGCTCTGCACAAGACCCACCCAGAGGCACCATGAATTCCCAACGCAACCGCGCTGAAATCGGAGCTCGGACAGTCCAGCAGTTCTCGGGGACACAGTGAGTGATGGGAATAAGACCCTACCACGGGAAAGGGGAAACCAACTGGATGACATGTTGGATTTGGGCAGGGCAGCCCTAACTCCATAAGGAAGTGGCTTCAGCTGGTTACTCCCCTCGCCGAGCGGATTGGTGGAATCTGCTTGGACTAGGCCACGCCCCTGGCGGGAACCCAGTTACTTCCCTGAGATCAGTGCACACTGATGCAGTGAAGGCCTGCAAAGGTTGACTGGCCCAGAAGGGAAGAGGTAGCGTATACTGCACGTGGGTGAACTCTAATCTCTGATAACCTATTAAAGAGGACTAAAGCTCCTAGTCTGCGCCCTCTAGAGGAGCCTTAAACAACAAGAAAAGGGTCTGGGAATTACACTGTACACTTGTATGGAAGGAACCAAAAACATGACTAAAGGGAGAAATAAGAAAACACTCCCAGCCCCCAACCCTGAGAACATCGATCCAGGAGAGGCAAATACAAAAGAGACTGAGGGCAGCAAAAATGCAACATCAAACAGCGTTAGCAGACATAAAGAGATATCTTCAGGACCTCGTAAGCAGGACCAAAACTGAAATATTAATTCAAATTAAACAAGAGATAAGTAGATTAATAAAAGAAGGACTGGGCACCTCTCAAGAAGACACAGACAGAAGAATGGAGGAACACAAATGGAGAGAAAAATTTAATCAGGAATTCAGAAAAAGCTTAGAATTTATGAAACAGATTCAAAGAGACTATCAGGAAACTAAAGATTCGATAGAAAGCTGGCAAAACTGCTTGAAAGAAACCAAAGATAGACTATCAAAAATTGAACACAGGCTTGCAACGTGGGGTCATGAAAGGGAAGATCTCTTAAAAATAACAAGGGAGCAAGCAGTAAAGATACAAAGACTGGAAGATGACAAGAGGATCTATAACTTAAGAATAAAGTATGTGAATGAAGAAGCAAGAATCAAACCAGAGGAATTAAAAAGACTATTCATAGCGATTATTAAAGAAAATTTTCCAAGCATAGAAAAAAGAAATGATATGCAGAAATATGAAGCATACAGAACTCCAGCCACCTACAACCCAAACAGAGCTACACCCAGACACATAATAATCAAGATCCCAGAAATTCAATATAAGAATAAATGGACACAACTTGAGACCATACACATAAGCAAAATAAACCAAACTCACATGTGTAAATATCATATAGTCTCCCTAGTATGAAAGTTGGTAAGAGTATATAAGATTGTATGGTAATCATGATTCCCCATTTCATTGCTTTGAAGCTTTTCAATGTTTTCATTCATCAGTTGGAATGGTTTTAATCTGTTTTGTTTGACTTTGTTATGTGTGATGGTATGAACAGCTGTTTTGAAGAAAACAAAACATTATGGCAGCCATTGCTGATTTAATACCATCTTGCTTAGAAGTCCTACCATGCTTCTCCTCTGCTATTACCATCAGTTCTATCATGTTGTGTCTTATTGGGATTTTAATATATGTGATAGTCTAAACACATTTTTTTATTGAAAATGAGATATTATAGTAGCCATTGATCATTCTCTGTTATTTGGTTCAGAATGTCCTGTAATTCTTTCATTCTTTTGAATGGTTTTATGCTATTTTGTTATGTTTGATATTACTGTATTTGAAACTATGCTCAACTACAGCAGAGAAAGAGATATTGTGATAGCTACTGTTAATGTCCAGTTATCTTATTGTAAAGTGCTGTGTTGCTTATGTTGTTCTGTTCTGATCTGCTTTGTTCTGCCCTCTTTTGTTTTATTCTCTTTAAAATAAAAAATATTTATCCTGATTCTAAGTATGCTTTCCTAGTATTACATGCTCATGCAACCATATGGAAGGAAAGAATTACCTAACAGCCAGTAGATCTCCTATAAAATATAAGGAGATAGATGATCTTTTATTACAGGCTGTCCTTCAAAATTGGATGGCATTAGATGTTCTAGCAGCAGCACAGGGGGTCACTTGTGCAATTGTAAAATGTAAATGCTGTGTATACATTCCTGATTCTTCTGCTAATGTCTTACTAGCTATTCAAGACATTATTTTTTTTATTTTAAAGGGGAGTAAAATTAAACACAACAAAACAGAACAGAATGGGACATAAGAAAGCATAAATTTCAAAGCTAGACAACCAGAGATCTTCACTATCTGTCATATTGTCTTTTGTTTTCTTCCACATGCTTGTCCTTATCTTTGCATGTGGAGAGCTCATACTAAATAACATAGCCAATCTTTTCACAAAATGTGCAGTTCACTGGCTCCCACTTGCTAGGCGGGGGGGGG
>PVJX010013205.1:0-48066 GCA_004027295.1 Dolichotis patagonum
AGTGCCTCTTCTGGCCTCAGCCTCACCTTGGGCTGGTGGGTGTGGAGCTCTTGCCTGCAGGGGGTGCCTACAGAGCCAGAGGCAGCTCTGCACTTGGGAAAGTCAATCCTTCCCCACCCATCGTGATCAAAGTTTTGGTACTACTGGGAACACTGTCTGCCCACACAAACCACTCCCTTCTCAGGCCACCTGGAAACATCTCTGTGGTCATGAAAGGAAGTTTCCTGGGTTGTTGTTCTGCTTTCCTGAGCCCCCTCCCTGAGGCCTTGCCAGAGATTACTTCAGAGTTGAGTCTGCACACAGGCATCATGGGAAGTGAGAGCCCCCTGGAATTGTGGGTAAGGATGCAGTTGCCTATAGGAGCGCAACAGCCTTTGATAGTTTCTTCAAGGGGCCTCAGGGCCCAAAAGTGGATCTCTGAATTAAAGACATACTTGGGGCTATAAAATAAGCATAGTGGCCAGGCATGGTGGTGCACATCTGTAAGCCCAGCACTTGGGAGGCTGAGGCAGGCATGAGGATCGTTGTGAAAAATTAGAGACCAGCCTGGACTACATGAGTTCAAAGCCAGTCTGAACTACATTGTGAGACAGTCCTAAAAAACAAAACAAAACATCCCTCCTCCCAAAATAAGTTCTGTGAAGTTGGGAGGGTATGAGAATAAATGACTGGTTGTTTGTAACGCCCCCAACCCTCTGAGCACTTGCTGATGAACACCCCAGCCTTCCTGCTACCACACAAAGCTCAGGTGAGACGTAGGGACAGAGTAGTCCAAATGGGTGATAAGAAAAAACACAGACAAAATTCATCTCCCCCTATCTCCACTCCCCGAGAGCTGGGGATGGAACTCACCTCATGCCCACTCTGCCAATGCCCTTCCCAAGGGAGCAACACCCCTACCCCAACCCAACTGTCCCTCATACCTCTTCCTAACTCTGGCTCAGGTGGTTACAGCTTCCTCTCTACACCGCAGCCCCTACTGTGCTCCAGGGAACCCTCCAGACATTTCTATCTCTCACAACAAAAGCTCCACTTGCCACAACCAAGCCCCAGCTGAGCTGGTCACCACTGCTTCAGCCCATGTGGGTATGTCCTTGTCCTGATGCCTGCAATCTTCTTCCCCAGGTGACCACATGGCTCCCAACTCCCTTCTAGTCCGTCTTTGTTAAGAGTCTGTTATGGCCCTTCTGTGCACGTGCACATCTTCATTGCTGGGCTTGAAATAGCCTGCAGCCCGTGCTCCTTAGCCCTCCTTGCTGCCCCTTTCCCCTCCACACCTTGCTGTGGATTGATTACAATGAAGGGACCTTGGGGTCAGCCCAGCAGAAGAGGGGCTGGCATGCTCATAAGGCTTTGCAAGCTGGCTGGGGCTGTGCTTCACACGATTTCATGTACGCACTCAACTCCTAACTTGATGACAAACACCACAAAGATCTCAGTTAATCTCTGCAATCCTGAAGGAGGTAGGTATTGTACTATCCCATTTTATTGGTGAATAAACCAGTTCTCACAGAGGGGAAGTGACTCATCCAAGATCATGCAGCCAGCAAAAATGTGCTAGCAAAAAGGCCAAGCTCACTACAAAGTATGTCTCCCTAACCTCCACTTCACCCACCCTTCTACTTTGTTTTGTATGATGCTGCCCGCCTCACCCCCTTTCTCTGCCATTTCACCCCTAAGTCACCAAATGGTGGCAATGGGGGCAGTTTGCTCCCAGGACAAGCCACTGGGGCATTTCATTACACCCTGCAACAAAGGCAGAAGGCAAAAAGGCTGATGGGGCAGCCAGTGCTGGCCCCATGGGTCTACCTAGAAGAGGCCTTCAGGAATTTCAGCAGCACAGGACCTGGCCCTGTGAGCCATGAGTGAGCTGGCTCAGTCCCTTCCCTGTCTGTCCTGGCAAAACCTGAAAGGTCACCTCACCATTCCCAAAGGCTTTAATTTGTTTAAACAGAGCAAAATGTTTGGGTGTAAAACCCAGAGAAAGTCCTGCTTTGTGACAAAGGCAACTTGCCAAGCGAGCCCGGAAGACAAAAACCTTTCTCCACTTTTATCAATTTCACGGAAAAAACCACACATTAACTAACCCTGGATGATGGGGCAAATGCTTGCCACTGACCAGCTTTAAATACCTTGTCGTCTCATTCTTAATGTGCCACTCTGCTGACTGGGCAGAACTTCAGACCGGTCAGGCTCCAGCTTTCTCTTTTAAACACCCTCTTAAGCCATTAGCGTAGGCTCATCTGTGAAGCCTGCCTGCCTGCTTTTTGATTATACAATACATCAGCCTTACCTCGTGCCCATTTTCCATCGGCAGGTAGTGGCTACAGTTTCCCAGAATCCCTTCTGTTTATGGGAAAAGCCACAAACCAAGGCTGTGTCCACAGGGTAGGGCTGGGGACAATCACTGAGTGTTTCTTTTGTTTACAAACAACTCAGGACACCAACTTCACTAAACTGGGAACTGTCTCCCTAGTGACGTTATTTCCCCTCTTTGTACCTTTTTAAATTGAGATAGAATTAACAAAATATAAAGTTCACCAATTTAAGTGAATACTTTCAGTAGTTTCCTGTCTATTTCCTGGAGATCACCATTACTAATGCCTAATTCCAGAAGGGCTGCAGATGTAGCTCAGTGTGATCCCCTGGGCTCAATCCCCAGAACTAAAGAAAAAAATTTAAAGATGTGAAGGACTCTCATTCTTTAAAATTGTATATACTAGGGCAGTGGCGGCGAATCTATGGCACGTGTGCCACACCTGGCTGTTTATTACCACTGAAAGCTCTAAAAAGTTCACCATCACTGTACTAGGACATAGTTCAACAGTAGAGTGCTTGCCTAACATGCTAAGGCCCTAGGTTCAACATTTGCTACCATAAGAAAATTTAAAAAGCTGGGCTTGATGGTGCATGCCTGTGATTCCAGAACTTGGGAGGCTGAGGCAGGAAGATTGCCATGAGTTTGAGAGCTGCCTGTGCTACATAGTGAGTTCAAGGCCAACCTGATCTATATAGTAAGAACTTGTCTCAAAAAACAACAAAAAATTATGTGTATAATAGAACATTAATTAAGCCAGTGTGGTGGCACATGCCTGTACTCCTAGCACTCAAGAGGCTGAGGCAGGGGAACTGCCATGAGTTTGAGGCCAGTCTGGGTTATATAGTAAATTCAAGGCCAGCCTGAACTATATAGTAAGACTGTGTCTCAAAAAGACTAAAAATAAAAACATAAAATAAAAAAGATCTTTAACTATGTAAAATGCTACAGTACAGTTTCAAGTGTGAATTATTCAAATTTATACAGGGTCAGTCCACTGTCCAGTGGCAAACACTACACTGCTACTGTGCATCTGAGCTAAGCACTTTGCTCCGTGTTTGGAAAATGATCATTCATATTAAAATTAGTAAAACAGCCAGGCATGGTGGTGCATATCTGTAGTCTCCCCATGAGAATTATTTAAGCCTAAAAATTTGAGACCAGCCTGCATGACATAGTGAAACTTCATCTCTAAATAAGTAAATAGCTGGGTGTGGTGGTGCATGCCTGTAATCCCAGCACTTGGGGGGCTGGGGCAGGAGGAAAACCGGGAGTTGGAGGCCAGCCTGGGTTACCAAGTAAGTTTAGGGCCAGCCTGAGCTGTATAGTGAGACCCTGTCTCTAAATAGATAGATAGTAAATAAATTAATTAATTAATGTAGCTTGTTTAATATGGACAAGACCCTAGGAGTAATATCCAGCAAAGAACAAAAGAAAAAAGGAAAAAAGTACATACCAACTATGATTGCTACCTATATTCAAAGAAATCTAAAGTAGTTATACTTGGGATATCTTTTTTCCTCTTTCCCTAAATTTTCTTTTTCTCCTTTTCAAGAATGGGGGTAGAAGGTCTACAGAAGCTGATAGACCATAAATGAGAGGCTCTGGAAAATGCTCACACCTGGGTTTATACTTTTTATCCATCTACCTATCTATCTGTCTATTTTTGTGGCAACAAGGTCTTTCCACGAAATTGAGGTTGGCCTTGATCTCACCTTGTAGCCCAGGCTGGCCTTGAATTCAAAGCAATCTTTTGCCTCAGCCTCCTGAGTGCTGGATTTACAGGGGTGCGACACCTGCAGTAGGGCCTGAACTGCCTATCTGCCTGCCTCAGCCTCCAGAGTAGTAGGATTACAGATAAACCAGAATTTTTTGCTCCTTTTGAAAGTGGCATGCTAACACTGTCAGTTTTGTTTTCAGATCCAAAAGTGCCAGCTTTGCTCTATTACAGGAGGGAAATATAATACATCTTTTAAAATTACAAACTTGAATTCTGTATGCGGCTGGTGTGTGTGTGTGGTGAATATGCTCTCATGTGGTTATAAACACAAAAACGGCAACTTCTGACTCAGGAGAGTCCAGCAGATGCTTGCAGTTCTATCCCTAAAGTAGAAGAATGAGGGATCACAGGCTCAACAGAGGCAAATCCCCTTCTTTCCTCTGTTTCCAACTGTGTACACAAGGTGGCTGCAGCAGCAGGAGGTGATGTTTGAAATGGTTTGTGTGTAAGACTCTATACAAAATAAAAGATATCCTTGGGATAGTTGGGGATATATATGTGAATATAGAATGCATGTTAGAAGACGCTGTAAACTTTCTTAGTCCTATAACAGTATCAGTTCAGCAGGAGCATCTTTACTTTTGGGAGATGCAGGCTTTAGTGGTGAAACTGTCAGTATGTCAACTAACTTAACTTTCTCTTTTAGTTGACATATAAAGATTATACGTGTGGATCGGGCACCATGTGATGTTCACTATGTTTGTTTTGGGTAATGCTTAATTCAGATAAGCCTATCTGTCTCCTCAAAGATTTCTTTGCGCTGAAGCATTTAATATCACTTCTAGCTTCTTTGGAAATATATAATAACATTATCATTATCTACAGTCACCCTACAGAACATCAGAACTTCTTCCTTCTATCTAACTGTAACCCACTATCTGGTGGCCAACCTATCCCACTCCCCCCTGCCCCTGCTCTCCAAAAGCACTGGTTTGCCACCATTCTACTCTCTCTCAACTTGTTCTACAAGTACCACATCCCCAGCTCTATCTATCTATCTATCTATCTATGTATCTGGAGACAGAATCTCACTAAGTTGATAAATAGCCCAAGCTGGGCTCGAACTTGCAATTTTCCTGCTTCCATCTCCCAGAGTGCTGGATTATATAAGCACCACCTGGCTTTCTTTTAAGTTTTTCATTAAAAAAAGAAGTCTGGAGGATAAGAAGAGTCTATAATAGAAACTAAGCAAACTAACCAACCAACCGTGTATGTATTGAGGACATGATCAAGACTGACATTCAGCCAGTGCGCACCAGCTGCACCAACTGCTGAACACAGAAAACAGCCCGTCAGCTGGTGAACAGCTCTGCCCTAAGCCTCTAGGGGCCCCTCCTATGCCCATGCCACCCTCCAGCTACCAACCATGATCCCCAGTCCCACTTGAGAACCAGATGCCAAGCATTCACTTTGACTGCAAACATCCATACCGTACTGGTCATCACTAAGTGTGTACTGTCACCCCTGCACATTCCTCCTTTCCACTGGGGTGCAGCCCAGGGCCTTATGCATGCTAGGCAAGTGCTCTCTCCCACTGAGCTACAGCTACAGCCCCATTGAACATTCTTTCCTATTGGCCATACAAAGCCATTCCTTCTTTAGTAGGATTCCAAGATCTCTCCTCTTAGCCAACTCTGTCTTAGCCAACTCTGTTAACGTAACTTATGCCCCACAAATAAGAAAAAACAGTAATAACTCTGGGGCATAGAGGTTAAGAGGTTAACCTGAGTTTTACCCCAGCTCTGTACTTCCCAGCTGCATGACACTGGACCAGTCACTTCATCTCTCTAAACCTCAGTTTACTTCACTCCAAAATGGAAATGATATGGTCAGTTCTTCTAGTAAGGTTTGTTTGGGAAATATACATATCTTTCAGCATGATGATATATTAGAGAGCAATTTAAGTATAATCCAAATTTGCTCAGGTGTGCCAGTTCATCTGTGAGAAATTCTAGGTGAATGCAGAAAATTACACCCAGTTGAAAAGCAGGAATGCACAAAACATACATCTTCCAGCAGCCTCAGTTCAAAACCATTAGCATATACCACACCCACCTACTAACTCTGGTGTTAGAATTTTCCATCTGATTTCAGATAATCCTCCTCCTACCACTGTACAAAACTGCAACCCTACAGAGGTGTCTACAAACAAAATTCTTTTTGTTCTAACCACACTGAAGTCTTCTTTCTTTCTTTCTTTCTTTCTTCTTTCTTTCTTTTTAGATGAAATCTCGCTGTTATACAGGCTCCTGAGTTTGAGCTTCTGCCTCAGCCTCCATGTAACTACAGGTGTGCACCATGGTGTCTATGTAGTTCAGGCTGGCCTTGAACTCACTTTGTAGCCTGGTCTCAAACTTGCTCCTGAGTGCTGGGATTACAGGTGTGTACCACCACACCCACTGTTTTGCTTTTTGAGACAGGGTCTCTCTCTGTAGTCCAAAATGACCTTGAACTCACTATGTAGCCCAGAGTAACCCCCTGAACTCATGGCACTCCTCCTGCCTCAGCCTCCTGAGTGCTTGGATTACAGCCATGTGCCACCATGCCCAGCTTACAGGTTGAAGTTTGTAAGTGCAGTGCCCTTAATTAACTGCATTTCCTTGTAAGCCCAGTGGTTTGCCGTGGGTGTTTCTCCACAGCATAGTGATTTTTAGGAAGAACTCTGTCATGTTTCAACAGAACTGACTACAGTTTCCACCTCATAGCAGATGGAGTGAAGCGTATACAAGATCTGTATACGGTTAGATATTAGCCCAGAGTTCGGCCCATTGTAAACACCTGTCAAACAGCCATTCCTGTTCTCCCACTCAGTGCCGCATAAAAGGTGCTCCCTGAACATTCATTGAGCTTGCCTGGAAGGATCTATGGTTTATCAATCTTACTGCACTAATTAAAGAGACAAAGCCTTCTGTCTGAGACATTGGGAGGAGCAGTGATGGTCCAAACCTTAAATTAGAAATGACGCTTCAAAGCTTCAGTGGAGCCCTGCCCTTCCATGCAGGCGTGAGGACAGTGACCCTGTCAGCAAAGACCCTGCCCAGTTGGGTGGTAAACAAGGCCAGGACATTAAACTGTTGGGCACCACTGGACAACGTGGAGCCAACTTTGAGATAAGGAATCTAGATCCTGGTCTACCTTAGGGCTACAGTCCTGCCTTAAGTGGTTAGAAGCTTGGGTCAAAGGTCAGATGAGTAGGTCAAAGGTCAGATGAGAGGCTAGGGATGTAAGTCAGTGGTACAGTCCAAGCAAGGGCCTGGGTTCCATTTCCAGCACCATTACCACACAAACAAAAAGGTCAGATGACCAGAGTTAAAAGCACATCTACACTTACTAACTATGCCATCTCTGTATGTGACTCTGTCCCTCCTGCCTCCATTCCCTCATCTGTAGAACAGAACAGTGATGGTCCCTGTTTCCTAAGGCCAAAAGATGCTCCACGAAGGCCATCCTGGTAAAACCTTTTGCACTGTTTCACACAGGATAAGAACCAAGGAACGTTAGCCACTATTCTGGAGCTAGACAAGAAAATGAGCAGCAAACAAGTACATACAGCAGCAAGGAAAGGTCTGATTTAGCCTGGACCAAAGACAGGATATTGTGGGCAGAACTCATTTCTATCAACCATCCATCACAAATCCTTTCTGACACAAGAGTCCGCGCCGATGAGCCACGACCACTAAAGAAATGAGCTTTATAGTTCTGCTTTCCTGCACATCATATCCAAAAGGCAAAGGGCTTCCTTTACTGGAAGGGAAAGATCCCATTTAACCAGTAGGGTGAACCAGCTGAATGGACTGGTTCGCATCACTTCCTCTTGGTGGAAGCTGATGAATACAAAGGCGTTTTTTATCTAACTTCAAAAGAGAGCAGCTAACCCAGGGACAAGATCTGGTTTCTGCTCGGTTCTCCAGCCCTGTTTTCCTTTGTGAGTCTGTAATCCCAGCTATTTGAGAGGCTGAGGCAGAAGGATCACCAGTTTGAGTAAGCCTGGGCAACTGAATGAGATTTTGACTTAAAATAGACAGGACTTCAGAAAGGGTTAAAGGGTTGGGGTGTAGCTCATGCAGGAGCATGTTTGAGGCCCTAGCTTGAATCCAGTATCTAAAACAAACAAACAACCCACCCACCCTCTGGAAGAATGAAAGAGACTATGAATAACAGTGGCTGTCTATGGTGAGGCAGGGGGCATGGGAGGACTAAACAGGGAAAAAGAGTGGAGGACTTAATTGAATTTGGCTTGAATCCTTTGAATGTAATGTATTGCTTGTTCAAAAAATATTAGCACAATTTTTGGGAGGGATGCTGGAACTCAAACCTAGGACCTCCAGCGTGCGCTCTACCACTCAGCTATATCCATGGCCAAAAGTAAACACCTCTAAGAAAATGTTTAGAAACATTCAGAAGATAAAAGGATACCTATACTCCATATGGTCACTTAGAACAGTATCTTTTAAGCTCTAAATGCAGGACCCATCAGAGTAAGATATTTTAAATATAAAATGACATTTGCCAGGGCCGGGGATATAGCTCAGTGGCATAGTACTTGCATGGCAAGCACAAGGTCCTGAGTTTGAGGCCCTGTACAAACAAAACAAAATTAATTTGCCAAAGGTTTCCTATAAACACTTTCTAGGCCATGGTGCAATTTAGAGAGATGTTACCATGATCTTCCTTGATGGCATCGGAAAGCAGCCAATAGGAGACACAGCATGATCATCATTTTGATCTCCATATATGTATTTATAGCTACCTATAAAGCATTTATACAGCCGGGAAGTACCAGCACTCAGTAGAATTGCTAGTTTGAGGTGGGCATGAGCTATACAGCAAAATCCTGTTATTAATAAAAAGGGCATATGTTAGTAGTCATGAATGTAGTAAACAGAAGAAAAATAGCTATGTATAGTTAATTCATTCAAATGTCTGAGGACCTGCACTGAGGGTATAGCTCAGTGCTAGAGTAGTTGTCTAGCATGTGTGAAGCCTAGGTTCAATCCTGAGCACTGCCAAGACAAAACAAAACAAATCTGAGGCCTTACTATGTGAGGACAGCATTTTGAGCCCTACAAGTACAGAAATGAACGAAACAGACCAGGTCACATCCTCAAGAGGCTCATTCTAAGGGAAGGAGCCAGCACATAATGAATTATGATATGAAGTTAAATTGCTGTAAAAATCATGAAAAAAAGGCAGAGACAGGTGAGGAGAACACACCTGTAATCCCAGCACTCTGGGAGGATGAGGCAGGAGGATCATAAGTTCAAACCCAGCCTGGATGACTTAGCTACTGAAGGGAGATCCCTGTCTTAAAATTAAAAATAAAAAGGGCTGGAGATATAGCTCATCATGAAGGCCTTGGGTTCAGTATCATGCCCAACACACACACACACAAACACACACACACCAGGGTAAAGGAGACACTGACAAGGGAATGACTGTGCACACAAGAGGGGCTCTAAGGAGGAGGAAGTCTTCACAGAGACTGCAATGAGCAGCTCAAGTGACAGCAGGGGACACCTGGCATAAGGGACAGCAGGTGCCATGGCCCAGAGGCAGCCGAGTGCTAGGTAATGACTTGGCTGAATTTCCACCATTACAGGTTGTTGCTATAATATATACTTATATTAAATTATAATATACAGCAGAAATAGAGCCTGCACTCCTGAGGAAGAGAGGTGCCAAAAGGTTTCCCGTGGTGACACTGACATAGTGACGTTATACATAATGGAAATCTTTTTTTTCTCTTAGTCATTTACAGTTTCTAATGTTTCCCAATAACAAGCAAATACGAGTTATATAATGAAGACAAATCAAAATGAGGAAGTCTAATATATTAAAAGGTTTTGCCAGAAGCACAGGAAAGCAAGAGCTCTCTGGAGAGGCCAGGTCCTGACCAATGCTTAACACGTGGAAATGCAGTCATGCGGTTATCTCATTTGCCTCTGCACTTTGGCTGGAAGGGAAGCCAGAGTCGGGCTGTGATCTGCCTTTAAGGGACCTGGGCCCCGTGGCAATCATTTGCTACTCAATTCTTCTCTTGTCCTCATCTTTTTATTGTTATCCTTTCTTATTTCTACCTAAAGTATAGATGTAGATATTATATGTGTGGGTGTCCTATACTATATAAGCCTTTGTTGGAGGGACGAATGGATAGAGTGAATAAATAGACCAACAGAGCCAGAGGTTCCTTAACAAAGCTTTGAAAAAAGAAATGTTGTGGGAAGCCGTGGCCTCATGGGAAATAGACTCCCCAGTTCTGGGGGATCACAACTTTCCCATTCCCAGAACATTGTGGTCTAGAATGGAGCAAAAATGGCCTGATTCACTGAGTTCTATCACTAAAGAGGATAAAATGGTCTTAATACTTTCAAAGTAGCAGATTTCCAGCTCGTAGTGGACCGCAAACAAATGAACCTCTCCCGGCTTCAGTTTCCTCATCTGAAAATGGGATCTGGAACTTAATATTCTCAGAGATGGGAAGAATTGGATGTCACTATAGAGATGCATGCTGCAGGATATGGGAGGGTGGTTCAGTGGCAGAGCCCTTGCCTTCCACGAATAAATTCCTGAGTGTGACCACCGCCCTACTCTGCCCTGGAACTAAATTTTGCAATTATCAGTAATAACTGTTAAGTGTTTTTGAGAGCCTACTGTCTGCCTGCCATTTAAAATTGTTCATCTTGTTTAACCTCCCCACTAACCTTTAGAAGTAGGTGTTGTTAATCCCATTTTGCCAAAAGAGAAAAAGTTAAGATGAAGCTAGGATGTCTTTGAATGCAATCCTGCTCAGACTGCCTGAATGTTTTGGCATGCTGGGCTGCTTATCAAGGAAGCAAAGCTGTGCAGCCCAGTGGTTATGCAGAATAATTATAGAAGGTTGGTGTGAAAACTGAATGATCTCATTGTAGTAGTCAGGGATTGTAAGGAGAACAGGACACAGAAAAAATGTTAAACACAAGAAAGTGCAGGAATCTGTCCACAACACTAAAGACCTAGAAAATCCAGCCAAGGGCTTAGATCCCACAACAATATCCTGCATAAGGCCAGCTGAAAACCTAGAGCCCATGACAATGCCTTCCACAAACCCAACTGGAGTTTTAAACTCCACAACAAGGACTCACACCAGTATTTTATGGATCTGCCCTGGGAAGGCCCCAAGGTCAGCGGGGAAGCTGGAAAGTCTATGCCAGTGGGGTAGCAAGCTGAGGGTTCTGTATGGAGCCAAGAAGCAATGCTCAAAATAAGGACCAGAGCTCCCCCCAAAAGTACCACAGCCATCCTCAGTGACAATGAGGTCCCAAGCTCCTCCGACAATAACAGTCAAGTAAGTACATGTCAGGAAGTGAGTATGACAAGCTTCTCCTGGATATTAACCACCACACATCTTCCCCTCTGTAGCCAGGAAGCAATGCTCAGAGTAAGGACCAGAGCTACCCCAGAGCGAACCACAGACACTCTCAGCAACAAGGTCATGAGCTCCTCCTGTGATAATAGCTGAGTTCATATCAGGGAAGTCAGCATGGCAAGCTCCTTCAGGAGAACCAATGGCTCCAAACAAAAGCAAGACTTAAGAGACCCCACAATGCCCCACTCTTTCTCTCCATGTCTCCTTTTATGCTGGTACCTCTCCTCAGGTGGACCATCTACACTTAGCACCATGCCGATTTAGTTCAGCTGGTGTTAAATTGATCACCAGTTTTTAATCCAGTTTTTAACACTCATAAGTAATACCAAATGCATATCTAAAGGGTTCTTTAATTCTTTGGCATTTAGTGAGATTAGCTGAGAACCAGCCACAAAATAGGAGACACTAGATCCAATTGTACTAAGAAACTTGACTAATAGAGGAAAAGAAAAATTTTAAAAAGCACCAAATAATTGAAAGTCATAGCTGGGCATAGTGGCACATACCTATAACCCCAGCACTTAGGAGGTTGAGGTGGAAAGATCATCATGAGTTTGAGGCAAGTCTGGGCTACAGAGTAAGACTCTGTCTCAATACCATCCCCCCCAAAAAGAAAAGAAACTCATGACATCTTCAGAAATACTTTTAAAAAAGAGAGAAAGACATAAATCACTGGTCTTAGGGCAAATCTGTTTAATAGCAAGCAAAGACAACCTGAAGAATCCCCAGGTTCATGATGAATTGCCTTTCTAAAATTTCAGGAATGTTATGTTCAGAATCAAATGTCTAAAATGCCTTATGCATTTGCTGGACCTGTTATCAAATTCCATATTAATTAATCATAAAATCTCTCCCCTTTCCCTCCACCAAAAAAGAAAAAGGAAAAAGAAATCCATCCTCTCATTCACAAGGAAAGTCCCGAGAATTCTTCCTTGGCCCAGCCTAACACTGAAACTGCTGCTGTTTTATCTCCATTTTGGATCTGTTTCCTGCTCAGTGTGAGTTTCAGGCTGGCTTCTCCCTGATGGACAGACAATGACTGGCAACTGGCGGCAGGCTTAGTGATGCATTTTATGGGCCAGGCAACTCATAAACTGAGTAGTTGTATTTTCAGACTTGTAAATGACACCTCAGTCTAAAGCAAAGTGAGTCAACCTGTCAAATCACCCACTTCATCAGGACAGTCCAAGCTACTCTCCCAGCTCCAGCAGTCTCACTGGAATGACTACTGGCATGGAAGAGTAAAGGCTGAGGTGATTAGATGGACAAACAGAAGGCAGAGGTCCCTTGCCATCCAATCCAGTGTATTTCTCCAAATACACTGGAATTTTGACACATCTTGGATATTTTGCTTTGCTTATCAAGTATTTGCTTCTTCAAGAACATATGAGGAGTTTGCAACTCTCAATTTAATTTCCCTTCATTTCTGCCCTTAAGGAGCCTAAGATTCATTCACTCTCACATTAGCACTGGAATTTCTGCTCAGAGTCAGGCCTTGACACCTTGTTTGGAGGGACTTACATCCTTCAGAGGAACTGATGAATGCTGACTCTGATCCAACACACGTGCGTACGTACGTACGTACGTACATACACACACACACCCTGGTTAATACATCCTTGGGCAGCTCACATATTCTTCCTTCCCCTCTCCCAGGACAGTCTAGAATCATCTGGGGAGTGTGTTCTCATTAAAACATCAAATGTCCAGCTCCCCTCAGATCGCTGGACTTCAAATTTCTGGGAAAGAAGCTCTCTCAAAGTCTGCACCTTTCAAGTCTCAGGTGAGCCACATTCTAGCCCAGTTTGGGAGAACTCAACCTGTGGTCCAGTTGGTCCTTGTAGTGGGATCCAAATACCTTCAGTTCAAACATAAGACGGGTAATTTAACAATGTGGAGTTGGGCCAGGGGTTTAGCTCAGCAGCACAAGTGCTTGCCTGGCAAGTGTGAGGTCATAAATTTGATCCCCACACCAAAAAAAAAAAAAAAAAAAAAAAAAAAAAAAAAAAAAAAAAAAAAAAAAAAAAAAAAAAAAAAAAAAAGCCAAGCATGGTGGCAAATGTCTGTAATCCCAGTACTTGGGAGGCTGAGGCAGGAGGATCGCTGCAAGTTCCAGACCAGCCTGGGTTACAAAGTGAGCTCAATGCCAGCCTGAACTGCATAGTGAGACCCTGTCTCAAAAAACAAAATAAAACAAAACAAAATGTGGAGTCCTGGAGAGAAAGGTCCCCGAGATCCAGCCATGGCCATGGTAAAACCCAGGAGCCTGCACAAAGAAGCAATTCACTCGCCCACTTGGTAAGCGCCTTCCTCTGGCGTGAGCCAGGAGGAGACCCAGTAGTGTCCCTTGAGCCTACTGGTGTGCGGGCTTGGAATCAGACATCCCAACACCACCACAACATCCCCAGCCCCCATTAGCAACTGGGGATAGAGGTCTGAGCATCTCTTGGCAGGATGACTGTATGCAACATAGCAAATATGGGAGGTCTCCTCTATGTTCTCTTTGAAAGCAAGTGTTGTTTTCAGTTTTGTTTCATTATGATTATTTGCTTTACTCTATTCAATATTCTCTTTTGATTGATTTTATAATGTTCTGTCTTTGGTTTGATTTTGCTGTACTTAATTGACTAGACAACTATTGTGAAGATAATGAGATATACTATGGAACCTATTACTGTTATCCCAGTAACCCGCTGTGAAGTTCTGTACCAAATTCATTGCACTGTCTCAATTGGTTTTGTTCTGTCTTGTTCTATTGTATTTCTACTACCTTCAAAATTAAAAAAAAAAAAAAAAGGTGGAGCCATGGACCCCACCCCACATTTATAAATCACAGTCCCTACGGATGGAGGGTTGTGTACACCTGACTCATTTTTAAATAGGTACTAGTGGGCTGGGGATTTAGCTCAGCGGCTCCAGCACTTGCCTGGTAATTGTGAGGTTGTGAGTTAGATCCACAGTACCTAAATAAATAAATAAATAAATAAATAGGTACTAGTGTGGTTTTGAAGCATATTAAAGATATTAAAGATAGAAAGTTGTTTTCAGGAATTACAGGGTTCAAAAGTTAGCCAGGCTAAAGGCCTGTGAACAACTGCTAATTAACTAATTAGCATTTCAAAAGATGGAGTCACTGAGCGTGAGAGTGAGGAGCCATTCAAGTGACTTCCCCCATCCTTCATCTCTCGGTTTTCCTCACTCTTCTAGCCACTTCCTGTAGCTGCCATAGAGCTGTCTGCACAGCTGCTGATTCTCTCTACACCTCTTCATCTGTAAAATGAGAATGAAAAGCCAGGGATAGTGGCACATGCTTGTAATCCCAGCACTTGGGAGGCTGAGGCAGGAGGATTGTTGCGGGTTTGAGACTAGTCTGAGCTACAAAGTGAGCTCAAAGCCAGCCTGAACTGCATAGTGAGACCCTGTCTCAAAAAAAAGGAATGAAACTAGGAGACAAAGGATTGTGGCAATAAAGGAATTTGAGGTACAGCCTCTACTTGGAGATTCCAGTCCCATTTCTGCACACAGCACCCCCAGGACCCAACCATTCTACATAATCTGCTGATAGCTCCTTGTCCCTTGGTCTTCACTCCCCACTGACCTGTAGATGCTTCACAGGGGTCCTGGGGGCCTTAGGGTGAGAACTTTGACCTGCTACAGAATCTTCATTGCAGTCCCCAGACTGTGTTTACAGGCCCTGCACAGAAGGGTGAGTTGAAGTGTTTGAAAGAGTTGTGCCCTGGAAAGCTGTGGTGGGAGACAGGACCAAGGGGCGGGACCAAACTGTAGTCACCTTTTCCAGTGGTGCAAAAATAGCCCTAATCAGTAACCTATGTGTTACCTGTGCCCGCCCTGGGCGCCGCCCTGTCAGAGGTTATATGAGTATCCTAACCCTCACCTTCGGGTTAGAGAAGGCCAGGCTGTCTGTGGTTGTGGACTTCTCTCCACGTCCTTGGGAATAAAGGTCTCTTTTATCTCATATTTTGCTGTTTCATCGCACCAAAAATTCTGACAGTTTTGGCCTCAGAGCAGAAGCACTTATCAGAACTGTAACCAAATTATTTCCCCTCAACACAAAAAACTGAGGAACAGAAGGGAGCACTTCAAATTAAACTGCTTCCAGCAATTGATTTATCTTTAGGAAGTAAATAGCCTTGGGGTGGGAAGAAATCTAACTTTTTAAAGGTCTCTTTGCTGTTTAAAAGGATGAACAGTAAGATGGCTTTAGCTGAATGTGTATGACGAACAAATCTGGATAAAAATAAAGGAGTTTTAGGAATTTGGCTGCTTCTTCTCTGTATTGCATTCTCCCTCAAATTCCCAACAGATGGAAGGAAATAGCCACCCATTCCGAGGGCCCCTGCAGCCCTCATCTCCTCAGGGTCTCAAACTACTACTTCTGGAGTGGCAACTCCATGCCAGGCATCACGGTAGGGAGCAGAGGGTGGGCAGTGGCCTGACTCACACCCTGGGGTGAAGGTCAGAGGTTTCCTGGAGTAAGCAACAAGTGAGCTGGGCCTCAGAGGCCAGTAGCAGGCAGGAAGCCAGAGAAATAGCACCACTGGAAAGGACTCCCCAGCAAGTGGCAGGGGAGGCAAGCGGCACCATTAGGAACATGGGCCCTGCCCTGAGACTGGGGGATGAGAAACCCAGACCACTGCTCAACTGAGCAGTCAGGGGCTGGTGTCCAAGCTACTGACCAACAGATGCCACTGCCAAAGGGTGGAGAAAGATAAAGTCCTTGTGGCGGGCGCAAGGCCCCATGCATGGTGCATTTTCTTCTGCTGCCACCTCCTTTCTCTTGACCAACGCACACACAATGGATCCCTTGTTTTTCTGCTCAGAGGTTCTGCCTTGGCTGTTCCCTTGGTCTAGGACAGCGCTGCTGAACCTATGGCACAGCAGACTCTAAAAAGTTTGCCATCACTGGTCCAGAACAACCTTCCCTACATTACAAGCCGTGTGTTCTGATCCTTTGCTTCTCTTTCTTTGGTCTTAGCTCAAATGTTCCTTAACAGTAGTGAGGCCTTTTCAGACCACCCCAGGGCTCCCCACACATTCCCCATTCATATTCACTTTTCTTACATATTTGTCATCAATATTCCAAATGTTTTACACATCTATGTGTTCCACAAGTTCCAGAAAAGTGGAGTGGGAGAGTATCTGTCAGGTTGTCTGCTACATCCCAGCCTCAGAATGGTGTCTAGCGCACAACAGCGCTCAAGTCTCTCACTGAGTAACAAATGAATAGACTGAAGGGTGTATAGAGTGGGTGGTGCCACTTGCCCTGAAGCAAATTGGCAGGTGGAGGAGTGCACTTTGGGTAAGCATTGGTGGGGGGGACCATGGGATCACTTAGAGGGGCTGCCCTGGGTTGGCCCACTTCTTCCTCCCTTCCTCCATTCTCCCTCCCTGCAGGTGGCCACCTCCAGACATCTACTGCGCTTGGGGCAGGGAAAAGGAAGAGGACCTGCCGCTCTGGTTCCCCAGGTTCTTCCAGCTTGCTAGCACATCTGCCAATAGGCCCCACCCAAATTGCCACATTACTGTCTCCCTCTGGCCTTTTTAGGCTTGTTAGCCTCAGAGGTCAGGCCCAGAGGGCCCAGGACACTTTTTCTCATGATCCTCTCCTCATCCTGTAGTGACCTCAGAGCCAGAAGCTAAGTTTCACCTCAGTTGCTTGAGTCACTCTACAAGCATCCCCTTTGTCATTTTCCTGGTCTCTATAACCTGTGTGGTGGTCCTTCCCCACTGCCTTAGGCATCTCCCTCTTTAGCTCCCCCGTGACTGCTCCCCCTGCCGTGACTGCTCAGGGACCAGCAACACCCCTGGCCCAGCAGCTACCTTACCCCTGAGGAGGCCCCGCCAGCTGCGCCTGCCCACACAGGTCTCAGCCCACCTGGATTCTGAATGTGCCTATTGTCTGCTAACTCATCGTAGGCTCAGCCTTTTCCACCTCTCAGATCAATCTCCAAACCCTCAGGGCAGACAGAGGAAGGCTTGTGATGGGCACAAAGCACACAGTAGGTGCTCAGTCACTGTGCTCAAACACTGGACCTTTCTAAGTTAAAGAACGCGAGGGGGAAAAGTTCCATGGTCTGATGTGCAAAAGTTTCCAGGATGTGTTGTTAAGGAGGGGTGAGAGACTGGTTCTCAGAACAATTCATATTTTCATGTATAGAAAGCTCCAATTTAAAAAGTCTAAATCCCATAAACACATAGGAAAATGGCTGAGAAGATTCATACTGCAGGCATTTTGGAGAGCTTTTCTGTTTCAGGTAAGTAATCAGACTTTATGATTATTTTTTCAGGCAAGCTCTGCTTCCCAGGCCAGCCTCTCCTACTTCAGCCTTCTGAGTAACTGGAACCATGGGCACAACATAACACTTTGTTGCTGGCTACCATTATTTTAGGTTTTACTTATAGAACTCAAATTTTGCAAGACAGATTACAAACAAGTCTAAAAAACTATGAGTCCTACATATTCAGGACTGATAATGATCAGCTGGGTCAATCTTATTTCATCAATGCCCTCCTCTCCTAACCCATTCCTGGCACCTATCTTCCCATTTCCATGTGTGTCACAAGGGACAGAAACCTCCCCTCTTTAAACCTACAGGGCATAACAGTGGGTTACAACTCATCCCATACTTTTCCACTGTAAATTTGTACTCTAGCATGATAGTAACTGGTTGTGCGTCCCAGTAGTTGTACCTGGGGGATACAGGAAGCAATCTTCATATTTACCCACTTAGTATGACAAGTGGCAAGGTGTGTGCATGTGTGCAAAAGTGTCAAACTCACATTTTTACCCACAAAATGCTCAGCTAACAGGTTTTACATGTGATTATCTGAGCATCACAAGGGGTAAAATACACCCACATCACTGTTCTATTCTGTACACATGTATTTTGCCATACATGGAATGTGGAGGAGAGTCACAGTAGCTGCCTAGGAAAAGCAAAAACCTATCTGTGCATTCAGTCACTTGGCACATGGACAGCATGGCATGTATGGAAGATAGAACACAGCAATAAGTTCTACCCATGAAATGCTTATTGCTAAATGCACATTTAGATGCTTTAAAAAACTTTTATTTTGATTTTTCTCATAGAAGTAGCCCAATTCATTACAATGCCACATGAAAAACTAGATTTGCAAGTTTTAGAGGAGGTTGAAAGTCAATCATCAAATCATTCATGCACGAATGAAAATGAAGATAATGACTTTGGCCATGTGAGCCAAAGTTCCTGTCACAGTGAAATAGAACAAGAATTCACTAGCACAAACACAGAAAATGCAGACCTTGATTCAAGATGCTGAAAACAAAAGCAAAGTGAGTACATATCTGACTAGTAGAAATGGTACAAAATGGTCTTGTAACCAAATGGAATGATCCAGTGTTAGAACTAGGTCCAAAATATAGTGAGGATGTTGGCAGGGGTGAAATCTATTGGTCAGAAATGCCAGCACTGTCATTCAATGTTCAAAATTGTTTGTAATGAATAAATGCTATAAAATGTTGTGACATACACAAATGCTGAAATATAAGTAAAATGCTCTGTATTCATTAATAGCTATATTAAAAAATGTATTAATTACGACACCTAGGTTGAACCAAAAGCATTTATAGGTCTGCTGTACTTAGTAGGGCTTTCTCTTGGTAACTGTAGGAATGTAAAAGACTAATGGAAAAGCAATGGGTGTGGGCTTGAGGTTTATAGAATAAGGATGATGCTGAGACTTGGTTTCCTTCAAAATTACCTGATGTTTGATGACAAAACTACCCACCAAGGAAAAAAAAAAAGAACTGATAACCTGACTGCTATTCACTCATGGTTTGAGGTTGTGGGTAATTGTAAAGCAATTTACACACTATTTGAATACATGATTATTGATGAACATCTTACAGCATTTCATGGTCACTGTGGCTTCAGTCAGTATATTCCCAAAAAGTCCTTCAAAATATTGCATAAAAATTTATTTAAAGATTTAAAGACTTCAATTTAGAAACTTATCCTGGAACTCAGTCATCAGGTCTTTATTTGTATAGTAATAAACCAAATATTGTGAACAGTCTTGTTGCTTCTATCTCCCAAATTGATGGAAATGTAACATTCAACAATTGGTTTCCTGGTTTTCCAGTTGATGTTACATTTGCTAACAGAGCACAAGTTGACCAGCGTAGAAGATGTACACAAGAACAAAACAGCAATTCCAAATGAAATCTTGCAATTTCAAGATACAGAGTTGTACAGTACAATCTTTGGATTTCAGAAAGATATAACATTGGCTCATATATGGCACTGCTGGTACATTACTCCATGATGGAAATACAGGTAGGAAAACCTTGATGAAATGAAAGCCTGAGACGGTAACTTCCTACAACAAAATGAAAGGCAGAGTAGATGTTGATGAGTCATGCAGCAATTAGGATGTCACTCAAAACACTAGATGTTGGCCAATGGTTGTATTTTACTCAATCCTAAATAGGTATGGCATAGTTTGCTAGTTTACAAAGAAAACACAAAGTCCAAATTACCATGGAGAAATTTTCTCAGAAGATTGGGACTGGAACTATAAAGAGATCATTTACAGCAGAGGAAAAAAACAAAAGGTTTCTGCCCAGGAACTACACAAAAAAATTGTGGAGCATACTGGGGAGCTGACAGGTGAACAGGCAGGTGCAGCAAAGATCTACTACAACAGGAAAATAAAAAAAATGTCAACTATGCCCTACAGAAAAGGACAGGAAAACAAAATATATGTGCAATCAGTGTAAGCAATGCTTGTGTGTGGAAGATCCAGTTTTCCTGTGTGAAGACTGTTTTGGGTATGACAGTTGAAGTAAAGATTACTTCTGTGATAGACTTGTTTGTATTTACAAATCCTCCTGCCTCAGCTTCTAAGTGCTGGAATTACAGGTGTGTGCCACCATGCCTGGCTCACATAGGTTTTTATTTCTGATATAACCCTTTGGGATTGTAAGCAATTAAACAGCTGATATGAAAACGTTGATGTCAGGTTGGGGGTTTAGCTCAGCGGCACAAGCAATTTGCTTGGCAAGTGTGAAGTCCTAAGTTTGATTCTTGATACCAAAAAGAAAAAGAAAAAAAAAATGTTGATGTCTATTCTAAACACTTGTTACATATTTGTATTTTATTGATATTTTCCTGCTAAGTGCACACTGTACAATATAGTAGGAAGACAAGAGGTGACAAGAATAGCCTACTACATAGGAAAGGAAAGGAAAGCTAAGCACATATGCTGTCAGTGTGAGCAAGTTGTGTGCAAGGAACATGCAGTTGCTATGTGTGAAGACTGCCCTGGGTGTGACAGTTGAAGCAAAGATTATTTTTATTGTAGAGTTCTATTTGTATGTTCATTGTAACTCACATAGGAATCTTTTTGTTATTTTTTAGCCTTTGTACACTAAAAACAGTCACTGTTGAAAAATTTGATTTTTAAATAAACACTCAAAATATTCAAAATTTAATACTTTTAAAGATAGTTTTTTCTATTAAGTACTCGTTAATATAAAATTCATAAAATTAAAATAATTCATCAATAGAAACATTCTAAAGAGTAAACGTGGGTATTCTACACCCACAATAATGTGCCTTTATGACAAAACTAGTGTTAAGCCCCATTGTTTGTAGCTCCGTTGCTATTGTTATGAATTTTTTTAAGCTTCCCTCAAATTCTATGGCACTTAAAGAGTTAACTGTTTTATCCTTCACCCTACCTCCCACACCCACCAAAGTTAGCTTGAAAACCCTTTAGAGGTAGTAGTTTGGAAAAGAAAAAGAAAGTAATTAAAGGGAGCCAGTGAAGATCTGAAATAGCTGCTTACAAAACCTCAGTCCCTAGTCAGCCTTTCAGATTTTTCAAATGGAGTCCAAGGGGGCCAGTAACACCCTTTTACTCTGGGTCCCAAAAACAGGGAGCGGGAGCTTGAGGCTTCATTTACCCAAAGGACAAGAACCTGGGAAAGGAATTTGGGGTCTGGCAGGTAAACCTTGGGGTTTCTTCCTAGGCCACAGCAATAAATCAAGAATGTGCTTCAAACCCAGCCCAGACCTCTTACCCTGGTCTCTCCTGCTACAAGTTCTGTCCCATAAGCTTTCATCCATTCTCCTCAGGGCAAGGCCACACCCTTTATGGGTATTTACGGGTATTTAACAGGAGGTTAATTGATTCTCAACTTTCTCAAAAGGCCAGCAGCAAAGATGGCTGGAGAAAAGGCTTAAGCCTCTGGGAGTCCTGGGAAGTGGGGGCAGAATGGTATTACAGAACCACTGGTAGGCACACTAAAAGGCTGGGCGGGGACTCCAGCAAGAATAAAGCCACCAATTTTGATGACAAATGCTGCCTGTGGCACTGAATCTAATCCTGACCCTATTTCACACATCATCAGCCAACCTGAAGACCTAATACTTCCCCCATGGCCAAGGACCAGCTGTGAGAGGAATTTGTCTCTTGCCATCAGAAATCATCCCACAGGCCCAAGAGACCCTCATATCTGCAGAGCCTTCTGCTCAGGGCCTCTAAAATGCTTGAGTATGAGGGTGTTGGCCAGTGGTACACTACTTGCCTAGCATGCACAAGCCCCAGGTTCAACTGGCAGCAGAAAGGAGGAAGGGAGGAAGAGAAAATATCCTAGCACTTAGGACTAGGCAGGAGGATCACAAATTTGGGTCTCATCTGGGCAACTTAGCCAGACTGTCTCAAAATTAAAACATATAAAAAGGGCTAGCGATGTACAGCTCACTGGTAGGATGCCTCTGAGTTTGACCCCCAGCTTTGCCTAAGTAAACAAACAAATAAAATAGTGAAATCTCCAAGATATACTAGCGAAGAGAATAAAGTGCAGAAATACATGTGTAATATGGTACCTTTTAGGTGAGCACCCTGAGGCAACTGAGGGAGAAGGGTTACCAGCTCAAGGCTGGCCTGGACCCCATATCCAAACAAAACAAGAAAGAAAACCCAAAACAAACAAAGCTGCCTTTTGTGTTAAAAGGTGTGTGTGTGTATGGGAGGGGAGAATAAAAGTCCATTTCTAATTTAAGAAACACTGGAAAAATATATTTAAAAAATTAGCAATGGTTACAAAGAAATTTGTGCAACTGGAATTCACCAGAAAAGCACCACCAGGTACAGGTGCACAAGAGGTAGCAGAAGCTTTGGCATCAGGATAACTGAATTCAAGTCCCTTCTTGCTATTTCCTTGCTTTGGTGCCTTGGGCAAGTCATTAATTCTCTCTGAGGATCAATATTCCTCTCCGTAAAATGAACACAATACTAGAATCAAGTTCACAGGGTGGTGAACCAGAGTGGATAGAGACTATCAATCAGCATAGGTCAGCTACATAGAGGCAGGCACAGTTGGTGGCCCTTGAGATACACACAAACAATTGGGATTAAAAGGTGGTGAGAGGGGTAGGTCCCAGGGCCTTGTAAGTGCTAGCTATCTAAGTGTTCTACCACAGAGTTACATTCCCAAATGTGTCTTAAATTTGGAGTTCAAGGAGTGGAGATGTACTTCTTCATCCTTTGTTTTGTTTTTCTAGGGGGTGTCGCTATGGTAATTCACACTGGCCTTGATTTCTAGCTCCAAAAGGAAAGAGGAGGGAAAAAAAAAAAACCCATAAAAGCATTTGTATATATGCCAGGCACTGAAAGCACATTATAAGTTTTTGTTTTTCTTAAGACAGAGTCTCACTATAGCCTAATCTGGCCTCAAACTCTCTGTGATCTTCCTGCCTCAGCCTCCCAAATGCTAGGACTACAGGCATACACCACCACCACACCCTGTGCTCATGGCCGCCCTATTAGGTAAGAAATTTTACAGGTGAGAGTTCTGGGGCACAGAAGGGTTAAATAACTTGCCTAAGGTCACATGGTAAAGAGGGTCCAGTAGAGATTGGAATCCAAAAAATCCAGCCCTTCAAGCCACCCTCCTCAGTTCAGTTCACTCTAAAAGGCTCAGAGACTCATTCTTTCATCTTATAAGAGGCTGAAAGCAAATAAATACTGAAAAGTCACAACCTTGATATCAAATCTCCTTTGAAACCAGAAATTAAACCTCACACCTGGTAAGTGACAGTGGCTTTTGTAGGTTGAACAGCCTGCCAGGGATTTCGTTCCCAAAGTCCTCAATACCTCCATGGTTCAGGTGAAAAGATTTGCAGAAAGAAAAGAAAAAGGAGCAATAACTGAATTCCAAAGTCCAAAGAAAAAGCAGCACAACATGGAAGTCTCAAAATCAAAGGCTCTAATGACCAGCCGTGAAAGACCCATCTGCGAAGTGGAGGAGAGGATTTCCACCTGGCTTAGCCGCCGAGCGCCTGGGTAGATAACAAGCCACAGGGGTGGAGGCTTGCTTTTTACATGCAGATTTCAAATGAGACAGCACAAGACACAGGAAGTATACCCACAGATTTCGTTTTCTCCCTAATGTTTAGTCACGACTGCAAGCCTGGGAGTTGGGGTGCTAATGCGATTGGCCACGTGATCATCAGACAGCTGCCAAACCCGGGCATTTCTCTAAAACTTTTTCACAAGAAGCTGGGAGGGAGGCACCCAGGACCAGTACCTCCAGGGACTTAGGAGGAAGGGCTGGCCTCAGAAGGATCTGTTTCTGAGGGGTGACATCACCTTGTTGAACCTCTGGGACCGAAAGACCTCTCCAGGAGGGGCCTCTCCAGGAGGTGACTCAGGGCCCTGCCTCACCTGTCAACAAATGCTCAGGTATTTGTCCCACTGCTGACTCAAGGGGTGACGTTTTTCGATAGGAAAGCCACAGCTTCTCCCACAAACAAGTTCGTCATCTTGTTCCCTTTCAAACACTCCCACATGATAGTGGTGTGGAATGTGTGGAGGAGGAAGCCTGCAGTCTGAAATGTGCATAATGGCTTCCTACTAACCAGCAGTCCCCCAGACACTGGTGTATAATCGCCCCAAGAGAAAAAAATTTGCCTGAGGTCATGATAGACAATTGCATCCCTCCGAGAAGCTTGGGAAAATGAGTTAGTGCACCAGAGCCCGTTCCCCTTGTGGGAGACAAGCCAGGGGGCGGGGTGGCTTGAAAAGAGCAATAGATCCTGGTTTGAATCTGATACCCTTTAAAGGAGATGTGGTGGCAATTAGCCCTCAGGGATTAATCTCCTACAAATATGGATCTGAAAATCATGGGACCCAGTGTAATTCTACACAAGACGGAGTTTAATTCTAACACTGAGGTTCTCACTTCTTCAGGCTTTCACACAAATGTCATTCTTATTAGTAAAGACTTCTCCAGGCCAGGGATTTAGCTCAGTGGCTTAAGTGCCTGCCTGGCAAGCATGAGGTTGTGAGTTCGATCCCCGGTACCAAAACAAAAAAAGACTTCTCCAAATTGTCTCCACTCCAACATGCAGCTTTTATCATCTTCTCTGCTTATGTTTTCTCCCTCTGTGGATCGTTACTGGTCTTCTCCAATTAGAAGGGAAGTTCCACCAGGGATTTTCTCCAGGGAGGGCCTGGCTTCCTCCCCAGCGCCTAGTGCAGTGCCTGACAGGTGCTCAACAGAAATTTGTTCAGAGAATGGAAAGCAAATGCCTCTGCCCTCTCTGGGACTTTCCCCTCAGACTTTCAGAGCAGAAATCATCCATTTCCTTCATCTGACTGGCCACAGCCCCACCAGCTGTCTGCATGACCGAGGCTGTCCACAACTTCTGGTGGGTTTGAGGTTTAAGGGAGACGGTGAATGGGAAGAATCTAACAAGTAGGAAATGCCAGTCAGCTCATCCTTATTCGTGTTCAGAATAGGCTAAGACTTTTATTTATTTTTGTGTTGCTGGTGATGGAACCCAGGATGGTCTACCACCACTGAGTTATACTCCCAGCCCCAGGACAAATTATTTTTAGTACATCCCAGACATTGCATGGGACTTATATTAAAAATTTAGTCACTGTTGATTTGAAATTCAAAGTAACTGGGCATCCTGTAGTTTTACTTGGTCAATCTAGCAACATTACCCATCAGGCAGCTATTTTCCAGAAGGCAGGGTGATGTATCTTAAGGATTTAGAAGATACTGCTTGTGCTACAATCTTCTCTCAGTGGATTATTTAGTTTTTTGAGACAGCGTCTTGCTATGTAGCTCAGGCTAGCCTTGAACTCACTGTGATCTTCCTGCCTCAGCCTCCCTGGTACTGGGATTGCAGCTGTGCGCTGCCATGCCCAGCTTTCAATGCATATTTACTGATCAGACCATTTTAGAGCTGTAAGATTTTTATCTTGGGCAGGATCTGACTAAGTTTGCTTGCATTTTATTTTATTTTAAGTTTTGACTTTTGGCATCACTCACCTTGTCCCTTCCAGGCTCTTCTGCACTGCCAAAAACTGGAAGGACACCTTGCTGGGTCTTGAACAATTAATGGGCTGCAAGATAGGGAGACAGCAGGTGGGAGGTGCTGGGTGAACCCGGAGCACCCAGGGAAGGTGTTACTGTTACAGGACAACAGGAAAGCAAACAGGTGCCGGGCTCGGGTGTCTGTTGAGATTTTGATCTGGTACTTTCTTACACCCAGAAGTGTGGGGCAGAAATGGCTCAGCTGACCTTAGACTCTGCACAGCAAGCTGTTTTGTGACAAGACAATTAGGTAAGGTTACACCAGGGGTGTGCAGGGCTCCAAGGGACTGGGGAGTGCGCCACAGAAACACAGCCCTGAGAACATCCCTTCCTTCTCATGCACATCATTCTGGCTCAATGACAAACCCATATTTTCCTTGAGTAATAAAGCCCAGCGTGGGGTGGCACATGCCTGTAATCCCAACACTCAGAAGGCTGAGGTAGGAGGATCATTGCAAGTTCGAGACCAACCTGGCCTACAAAGTGAGCTCAAGACCAGCTTGAACTGCATAGCAAGACCCTGTCTCAAAAGACTAAATACATAAAAATAAAATAAAATAAAATCACCACAGTGAAGTATCCCATGGGAAAAAGAGGCTTGGGGATGTACCTAGCTCAGTGGTGGGTGCTTGACTAGTGTGTGGCATTATGAACTTCTTCATTTATTTGTTCATTCAACTGATAAGTATTGAGCAACTATTATGCGCCAGGCACTAGCCTACCTGAAAGCCCCCAAACAAAACAAAACTCCCTGGCCTCCTAGAGTTTATGTTTTAATGAGGAGACAGACAACATACAAGAGAAATACATAGTGTGTTAGACAGTGAAAAGTGCCAGAGGACAAAGAAAGCGAAGAATGGAAGAGAATCCTGAGGGGTAGAGGTTACTAGCTCCAAAGTGGTTACACCAGAAGGGCCTCGGCGAGAGGAGGACATGTTGGCAGAGTCTTCCAAGGACTTGGGTGAGTGATTAGTGAGGACATCACAGAAGAAACAGCAAGGGCAAAGGCGCCAAGGTAGAAGTGTTTCTAGAGTATTCTAAGGGTACAGCTAGGAAGCAAAGCAGCAAGACAAAGTAGGAGAAGCTGAGAGCCCAAGGCAAGGGCCTGAATGGGAGACATAGGTACACAGCATAGGAGTTTTACAAGTCCCAGACAGGACTTACTCTGTGTGACATGGGGAACCATGAGCCATTTGGAGCAAGGGTGATTATTTTCTAACTTCATTTAAAAAAACAACTCCAGAGCCGGCTGGAGTTGTGTCCCTCTAATCTCAGCACTCAGGAGGCTGAGGCAGGAGGATCTCCATGAGCTTGAGAACAGCTAAGGCTATGTACATGGTGAGACTCTGTCACAAAAATAAAAGGAAGGAAAAGAAGAAAAGAAGGAACCCTGACTGCTAATGAAGAAAAGACTCTGTTGGGCAAGGGACAACCAGAAAGGGCCTGTTGCAACTACCTCCCTTGGAACAGAGAAGTTGAGTCTGCATATTGAATGCTAAACCATGGATGCAGGTGTGCTCCTAGTCTTGAACTTGCTCAGGTAAAACAAATCTGAAAGGCTCTCTGCTTGTTGCAAGGATTGCTAATTACAACGCTAGCTAATGATTATCTAGCTCGTGGCCAATTATCCCACGGGTCCTGAGCTGGCCACCTTTCATGATCTTGCCCCTGGAGTACAGGTTCACCCTTCCAGGGAGGCCCCATTAGGTCCCAGCAGAAACATCTGAGCTCCCGGGGGTACGGGCTCAAGTTCCTCCTCTTTTCAGGATTGAGATCCGCACCCAGATCTCTGCCTGGCTCAAGCACCCGGAGTAAATCCCCACTGAAACTTGCATTTGTTCAGGACAGTTACTTTCCAGGACCCAGACGGAAAAGAGGAAGCATTGTTTGGCTAGCATTTATTTGGAAGTGAAGTCAGGGGAAAACAGGCTGAAAACTGCCCCAAGCAAAAGACAAAAGAGACCTTTCAAAGGCAAAAGAGGTGAATTTTAGTATCACAATGAAAACAGTGAGACACAAAAAAAGACAGCTTTTCCAAAGTAAAGGAGGTAATTCCCTGCCCTTAGAAGGGTGAATCAGTTTCCACAGGAGATGCGGAATTTGGCCAGGGCAGATGCAGAGTTTGATACTCCTTTTTTTCTTTGATGCTGGGGACCTAACCAGGGTCTCAATTATGCTTACAGGCAACTTACTCTACCCCTGAGCTACACCCCCAGCCCAAGTTTGGGTTTGAATTTGCAGTCCTCTTGCCTCAGCCTTCCAGAGTCCTGAGATTACAGATGTGTACCACTTTATTCACCAGGCCCAACTTATTTAACTTTTTTTTTAATCAAGTGAATAATTAGCTTCCCCCCCTTCCTTGAAACAGAGCCTCACTGTGTAGTTCAGGCTGGCTTTGAACTTACTAGATAATGAAGGCAGCCCTCAAACTCATGGCAATCCTTCCTGCCTCAGCCTCCCAGAGTGCTGGGATAACAGGTGTGCAACTCTGGGACACACCTGCGAGCACCCCATCTCTTCCTGGAGTGCCCTTTCCCTTTCTGTGCCTCCCGAGGCACTGACTCACCAAGGCCCACGGGTGAAACTGACCACTTCCTTCAACCTCTGCACACCCTCCACCTGGAGGCAGCTCAGTGCTCGGAAATGATCCAGGTAATGACCCATTGACGGGTCTTTATAAATTCTCTTCTGGAATCTCTGGAGGGCAGAGGTTGGATCCTAAATCGGGTGTGCTGGCTGCTTCTCTGGTCTTCCATTTCCATCCACCTCTACCACTTTATGTCTACAGAACACACCTTCCCCTTCCTTGATCAAGGGTGCTCTTGGATGTTTGCTCTCAGGCTGGACAACCAGCTGCTCACACCCTGCTGGTTCCACACACTGCATTTAACTCCTTAAACACCTGTGACCCAGTGCCTGGGGTTGTGGGGGGCAATGAATGTGTGGTAGACACCTGGGGAGTTTTAAAGACTGCCAAACTCAGGTGGGTGTGGTGGCACATGCTGTAATCCCAGCACTCCAGAGGCTGAGGCAGGAGGTTCCCCTTAAGTTCGAGTCCAGCCTAGACATAAGTTTAAAGACAGCCTGAACTACATAATAAGACTCTTTCCAAAAACTAAAAACCAAAACAAAACAAAAACAAAAAACAAACAGAAGCTGACAAATGCAAGGCCTGCATTTGTCCTGATTTCCCCAGGTGCTCCTAGCTCTGGTGCCTCCCACCCCAGTTCAAAGCCTCCCTGATCCACAGTAAACTCTTCACAGCCCACCTGGCACACTGCGCAGCAGCCAGCAAGAAAATGCCACCGACTTTCCTTTCCCCAACAAAGCCAGTAGCATTTGTCACTGCCAAGCAGTGTTTGCTTAACACAGGGGAGTGAAGAAACTGGTTTGGCTGGTTTGCTGGACTGGAGGGAGCCCAGAGGAACTTTTGAGCCAAGGGTAAACCGTGGGGGGAGCCCCCAACATACTGGTACTCAGAACTCCTGGGACTCTCATATTTAATAGTCGTTGAGTACTTGAGATGGCACCTTAAGACAAGGGCATGGTTGTACCCATTTTATAGATGGCAAAACTAAGACTCAGGGATTCCTGGCCAATACCTCTCATCTATCAAGAGACATTTCCTCACAAATTTCAACTTTGAGAAAATGCCACAAGGGCCTTGGAGGAAAGTAGAGAACTAGCGGTAAATCAGGGGAAGAAGTTAAGAGAAAATAAGGGAGCCTAATGCCTTCCCAGCTATAATGCACATAAGCTAGGTTATGCAGAGGGAAAACTGTTTACAGAAGAAGAGAGGAGGGTATCACCAATTTCTTCTCAACGGATCAAAGATGAAAAATGCTTACAAACAATTTGGCGGTAAGCTGTCAAGCTTACCATGGACACACTTTTAACATCAGCTACTCAGGAAGCTGAGGCAGAAACATCACGAGTTTGAAGCCAGCCCAGGTATATTAGCCAGACCTGCTCTCAAAATTTAAAAAACATTCAATATGAAGGGCTAGGAATGTAGCTCAGTGGTGGAGCACTTGTAGCCAAGTCCCTGCCTTCAGTCTCCAGTACAAAACAAAAAAGGCCAGCTGCTACCCTTCCATTTTCAGATTTAGGTTTTGAGGGCTCCCTTCTCTGGCCTCTAGCTTTCAGAGACAAGTACTCAGCACCTAGTGTCCTAAAGGACACACTGCGTAGGGAGGGGCTTCCCAAAGGAGACTGGCAAGTGGCTTCACAAGCACGTAGAGTGTGAGCGTCCAGAAGACCAGCTCTCACCCACGCCTTTATACTCAATCTCTAGGCCAGGTCTGAGGCCACAGAATAGTCTCAGGGGAAAAAAATTAACTCGACATAATAAATATTCATTTATTCATGTAACCGTTTGTTTGTGAAAAACAACATTTTAAGCGGTACTGGGGATTAAACCTTGCTTCCTGCATGCTAGGTAAGCAAACACTCTGCTAGTAAGCTACATCTCCAGTGCTTTTTAAAATTTTAAGATACAATCTTACCAAATTGCTCCTCCTGCCTCAGCCTCCCAGAGTACTAGGATTATGGGTGTGTGCCACATGCTCAGCCTTTGCTTTATTCATTACGGTCAGCCCAGAGTCTAACCTACTGCTGGCACAGAATAGGCATTCACAACTAGACTGAATGAGTGAATCAATGTGGATGACCAGACGCTCACACCCTGACTGGCTCTAAGTGTTTGCTCATCGAATATGAATTAATACAACAAACCTATTCATATTATCACATATCACTAAAAATGCCAAACCCAGGTGGGTGTGGTGGTACACTCCTGTAATCCCATCACTCAGGAGGCTGAGCCAGGAAGATTGCTGACAGTTTAAGGCCAGCTTGAGCTACATAGCAAGTTCAAGGCTAGTCTGAACTATACAGCAAGATGCTGTCTCAAAACAAAACAAAACAAAACAAAAACCCCGCATACTATCACATATTACATGGATGAGGAAACTGAGTTTCCCAGTAACTTGTCCAAAGTCACATAACTAGTAGCTGAAATTCAGACCTGGATCGTTCTGGTACTTGCTCACTGAACTACCTAACCCGCTGTACTGACTTCATTCCCTCCACAGAAAGCCTCCTGCACTGAAAGGAGAGAGGGATGGGGCACGGTGGGTAGAAACCCTGAAAAAGCCAAGTCTGGACTGTGACAGGTGCCTCTCGGGGGATTTTAGGGTTTTGGCAGCTTGAGGGAGATGCAAGAGCTGATTGCTTCCGCGCCTGCCTATGCTTGGAAGGGACTGTGTAACAGACACCAGATGAGGGTTTCAAAAAAACCCTTGTCCAATAAAAAGCCAGGAGAGCAGGCAGGGATTTCCATAGCCACCTGGTGGCAGAGGGGGTGGGGCCTTCCCTAAATGGCCTCTCTGAGCTGGGACTTCTCCAACTCCTCCTCCTCTACTGGCCACACAAAGGAAAGGGCAGAAAGGGCCACCAGTAAACTGTGCATCAGCCCTCGTCACTGATATGAGTAACTGGGGAAGTGCCATTCAGGAGTTGCAGGGGAGGGGGCCGGTATCTGATGATGTAAACTGATCCCCAAGCAGGTTTCCATGTTTGCTTTGTTAAAGTCCAGTTTAATTAAGGGGCCTGTGCCTTGTTTGCGCTGGCTTTCAGCACCTCCTTTAGAGAGGAGGGGAAATGGGTGTATTTAATCTACACAGGTGGGCGCCAGTGAACAAGTCAATCCATCAAGCAGCCAAAACTTAAACTTTACATATGGGCCCTGTTTGGGTAAGTGTAGGTGACAGAGAAAGCAAAGGAAGGAAACCATCAGTTCACAAGCCTGCTTGTTGTTTTTTCCCCAACTCCACATTAATTTAAAAGCTGTGTGCTCCAAGCTGACACCACTGAGATCCCCAAACTTTCATGGCCTGGGTCTCTCAAACCAGTCTGTGCCAAGGAAAGGAAAATAATTGGCAACTTTTAAAAATTAGCTTATACTTGAGTTGTTTATTTATTAATATTTCCATTCTAGAAACTACAGAAAAACCAAAGGGAGAGACACATGACTGAGACTGCTGGATCCATTTTATGGTGCATGGGAATGATGCCAGCAAACCACCCCAAAAGTCCCCACAGTTTGGTCAAAACTCTATGTTGAATACTTCAGTCCACTTGTAGTAGATTTCTTTTCTGGGGGTACTAGGAGCTAAATTCAGGAGCACTTCACCACTACACAACAACTCCAGCTCTTTTTATTTTTCATTTTGAGACAAGGTCTGGCTAAGTTGCTCAGGTGGCCTTTATGATCCTCCTGCCTCAGCCTCCTAAGTAGCTGGGGTTACAGGCATGTAACATGTATTCCATGACATCCATATCTAACCGTGATGCTAATGCTACACTCTTCCATGTTCCCAGACTGTATCTGTGGAGAGTGAGTCCACCTTCCTAAATCCTGACCATCTTACAAAATCACGAGGACAGTTCCTGAGGTCAAATGTATGATTTCAGCAGAGGAGCACTCTAGCCTGCCGTGATCCCACAGCTGAACGTCAGGAAATCTGTTGAGTGGGGATGGGGTCTATGGACATAAATAAAGAGGATAGGAACCAGCCATATCAGAACTATGTGGGGTGCTGTGTGGAGGCCACTTTCTTCACTGAACCCGCCAGCCTCAGGATCCCTCCAGTCCCATCTGATCTGCTTTTGCTCTGTGGCACCCTCCATCAATGCTGTTATCCCAGGTCTACTTAGAAACGGACATAAAAAAAAAAAGAAATGGACATAAATTCCTCCAAGCACTTCCTTTGTTCTTTTCTCTTTCTATTTAAAAGGTTTTTAAATTAGTTATTATTATTGACAAAAAAAGTGAAAGAAAAAGACCAAATGTGGACCCTTTGGCAAGTTAAGTAGTAATTGCCTTATGCGTTGGTTTCCACGAATCCAAGTTAGACATGCAACATATTTGACAGGGGTCAAATAAAACCTTAATCAGTGGTAGAGCAACTAGTTAGTACACCGGAGGCCCTGGGTTTGCTGGCTACTACTGTAAAAATGACAACAAAAACCCAGACTAACCAACAAAAACCCAGACTAACCGTAACCACCCTGGGTGCTAGCAAATATCTTGATGCAACAAACAAAGCGATTGACACTTGTACTGGGACACCTCACATTCACATGCTCACACTTTCCCATTTCTAACCTCTGCCCTGCTCTTCAAGGTGGGGTCAAGTTTGCCTTCCGGAAGCCAGGCCTCACTGCCCATTGACCCCTTTAAAACATTCCAGGCCATGCACACCCTTTACACCTCACTGCCCTTGTCCCACAGTGCCTTCTAAGGAAGTCCCGGGACACTCTGCAACCTGCTAAAACTTGCAATTCCAGAGGGCAGGGCTGGAATGTCCCTATCTGTCACTGCATCTCACTTTACTCCTGGGACAGCCAAGGTGGAACACCAGGTGGAGGGAGAGTGGCTGAGTGACCCAAGTGGTCAATACTGCCCTTCTGATACCTCAGAGCACCCCACAGAACACAGCTGGGTCTCAGCAAAGCAAACAGTTAATCAATCAGACTGCAGTTTCTCTGTAAAACACACTGCCCACTGTTGGAACAACTTCCAAAGTTCAAAACAAAATTTAACACAACAGCACGACTGCTGCGTTTTTCATGTGGCCAAAGACTAGAAGAATAAGCAGAGTGGAAGTACTCCCTTGGGTGACTGGCAGATGATTTCTGGTCTTTAAAAGTATTTCTTTTATTGTTAACGTTTTGGTATCAGGATTCGAACTCAGGACCTGGCACTTGCCAGGCTCTTTTATCATTAATGATACTTGTCATGAAGGAGTGGGAAAGTGGTTTGATACAAAGTAAGCACCTGGGAATTAGTAAAACCAGAAAGAAGACCAGCCCCTTCCTTTGCTCCCAGCTCTAGGCAATACTGACGTTGAACAAAGCAAACTAGATTATCACACCGATAAAGCCTGAAATCTATTGGGTGTTTGTGTGTATTTTTCAATCCCTGATTCAGAGCTTCTGTGCTTTTTTTTTTTTTTAAATCGTTATTCACTGAGGAAATAGTACCTGTACCAAAAGGTTCCCACCTTTAGGAACAAGAGCCCCAGCCCTTGGTGATCCAGAGCCACTCCCTAGTCAGCTCCCAGAAGGTGTGCAGTGGGCTTGAGAGTCAGATCCCACCACACCTGCTAGGCAAGTGGAGTCACCCTCTAGGCCTTGATTTGCCCATCGGTAAAAGGGGAGTGAGCATTCCTGTCCTACTGTCTCGCCCAGCAAGTTTTTGCAGTCTGAATTGATAGGCTGTCTCCAGCAGCCAGGACAGTGCGAACCACAGCGCTGATGGCCTCCACGCGCCCTGCCCCTTCGCGCCCCTGCCAGCCGCTCCCCGTCTTCGCCCCTTTATAACACAGTAAGCAGCGCTAGCCGGCTCGACCACTATGCTCAGTCGTGGTAAAAATTTAGACCCTTAAACACGCCTAAATTACAAAGGGTGTTATTCGACCAAGGTAGGGGAATGTGGGTGCCCATTCCAACCAAGGGCTGCAGAAGAACAATTTCTGGGCCGCTTCCTTACCCCGCCCCGCGACACCAGCGGCGTCCCCTCACCTTTGCCCAGGACGTGGCCTCTGGCTAGGTGCCGCCGGGGCACAGTAAACGTGTAGCTCTCGGCACCAAAGCCGGGGTGGCAGGGCTCCTCCGGCTCCAGGCAGAACCACGGTGAAATCTAGGGTGGAGGAAAGGTAGGGAACAAGGGTGACTTGGGGGGTTTACTCCAACGCACACCGAAACCAACAGCGCCGCCTCTCCCTCGCTCGGGGCGTCGGGGTGGGGGGAGAGCCCCCACCCCGGACAGGCAGCGACGTCATCCTCTCCCTCCCCGAAACCTACTTCCAATCCCCCCACGGACTCCCGGGAAGGGGCTCGCTGGCCCCCCTTTCCTTCCTGGTTCCTTATTCATTTTAATGGAGACTTTTACTCTTTCTGTACCACTTTCCCACCTTCCCGGACCAGTAACGCTCAACCCCATTTCCTCATTCCCAGGGGCGCTCTGATCCCTTGCACTCCTCTTTCTTACCCAAGGGCGCCCACACTCCCTTTACGGCAAGTGACTTTATGTCTATACCAGCGCCCCTTTCCTTACCTCTGGGATCGTCCCTACTACTCCTGGCTCTACTTGTACCCAAGCCCGCACAGCGGCAAACAGAGCCCCTCTCCCCCCGCAGCCTACACAAGGCCCCCCACGGGGCTATTTGCCGAAAGGGTCCTCGCTCCCCCATCCTACTCGCGTCTCCGAGCAGCCCAGAGCGCCGTACACTTTCCAGGATGTCCTGGCCCTTTGGACCCAAACTTTCTTGAAAGAGGGGAAGCAGGGACAGCAGGACGGGAGGAGGCACGCGGGGCTAGGACGCAGATCGTGGGGCCAGAAGGCGCCCCCCAAGTCAGGGCACCCCACATACCTGCAACAGTAGCAAGAAGGCGGAGAGGCCGCGGCAAGAAGGGCCCATGGCGCGCCGGGAGGAGACTGAGCGAAGGCGGGGACCGGGCGCGTTCGGGCCGGGCTTGGCCGGGATAGAAACCGGACGACTCTGGAGAACTCACAGGTGTTCCCAAAACCACTGAGCTGCTTAGCATAGCAGCAGCCAGGTGAGCCTCGAAGGCACCGCCCCCAACGTCGCTGATTGGCTGGAGACGCACCTGCGAGCTGCAGCCAATGAGAGGCGCCGCACAGCCCTTGGCTTCTTCCGCGGGCCTGGCGCGGACCGCCCACCCATGGCTCCGCCCCCGGCCTCTCTGGGAACCTCGGGACCCACAGGTCTGCAACAGATACAGAAAGGAGACTATATAGGATCTGCAGGATTCCAGTGCCATCAGATTCGAATCCCAGCCCCGCCTGTGGACCACTAAGATCTGAGGTCAGAAAGGACTCTTATCTAGTCTCCCCCGCCACCTCTACCCTGCTTTCCCTCTCCTTTCCTCAGTGTGGTAGTGAGACGCGCATACTGATAAGAGCAATGTTTTTGTTTTTGTTTTTTGTTTTTGTTTTGAGACAGGATCTCACTATGCAGTTCAAGCTGGCCTTGAGCTCACTTTGTATCGCAGGTTGGTCTCAAACTCACAGCAGTCCTCCACCTCAGCCTCCCAAGCTGGAATTACAGGCGTGCACCAAGAACAATGTTTCTCGATCCACTAAAATAGCTCTGTATAAATGTAAGGGGCAGGCAGGAGATGTAGCTCAGTGGCTTAAGCGCCTGCCTGGCAAGCGTGAGGTCGTGAGTTGGATCCCCGGTACCAAAAAAATAAAAAATAAAAAGATAAATGTAAGAGGCAGTAACAATAAGAGCAGGTGTTGGACGTTGAAGATTACTGTGCCAGGCTCTGTGCCAAGCATTTGACATTGACTATCTTCTCTAATCTCACCTAAAAATAACTTGAGAGCTCGGGAGAGCTTGTGTTACTGCCCCATTTGACAGATGGGCAGCTGAGGCAGAAAGATGTTAAGAACAGCAGGAGTAGGTGCAGGACAGGAACCCACTTCCCTTTGATGCCAAAGGCCTTTCTCTAACTCTCAGTTTCATTTTGACTGGCTCCTGACTTTCAACTGGAGCTGCAGAGTTTTTGTTATTGCAGTACTAGGAATTGGGACTTGAACCCTGAGCTTCCTACATGCTGCCCAAGTACATTACCACTGCAACAAGCACAATACTCCCTATCTGCATCCCCAGCACCTCTGAGCTACACCCCCAGCACCTCTGAGCTACACCCCCCACACTTCAGTTCAACCTTTTATTTATTTTTTAAATTTTTTTGAGATTTTTTTTTAGTACCAAGAATTGAACTCAGAACCTTGCACTTGCCAGGCAGGTGTTTATTCTACTGTGCTATATCCCTGGCCCTTACTTTTTAATTTTTTAAATTAAAAAAATTTTTTTTGCTGCACCAGGGATCAAACCCAGGACCTTGTACATGCTAGGTAAGTGCTCTACCACTGAACTACATAATGAGCCCCTCGATCCATCTTTTATTGTTTCCCGGAAAAGACTCTTCAGAGATTGCTCAGACCTGTTCTTTGTCCATAGCACATTCAGTGTCACATAAAATGTCAATGTCAAAGCCCAGACCAGAATCCAAGATCACTTGATCCTTGGATTGGGATTTGTAATGCCACAGCCACACCACAGTTTCACCACCTTCTCTGGAGAAATCTGTGCCCAGTAAAATAATTTTAGAATCAAAAATAAAATAGATACTCCAGGTTAGGTCAGAGAGCTTCCCTGTCTAGGACCAGCCACATCTACATGGTTTGGTTATGCTTTCCCTCTGTTGTCCAAGTGTGGTCAGAACTACAAAACAGTATTTGTGTGTGTGTGTATGTGTGTGTGTATGTGTATGTGTGTGACCTTGGGCAAGTCAGTGTTCTTGCAAATATAAATTAGTTGATAGTCACTAATGCAAAAACAACCACTAAACACAGTGCTTGGTATGCAGGGTCAGCTGGGCATGCCAAGGCTGCTGAAAGTTGTTCTTTGTGAAAGATCCAACCGTTTTCCTCCTGGTGGGGACACGCATGTTTGGAGTATTTCACTCAGAGCTGAAGATGCATCTGTGCCCATGGAGAGCGCTTTCTTATCCACACTGGAGAGGTGTTGTCTCAAACCAAGGCACTGTTTCCGGCCAGCCCCTCCCCTCAAGCTGACCCCTCTTTTTAATGGGTTTCCCAGCACACACCCAGCCTTTTGGATTTCTGCATGTTGGCTCCCTCTACCTCTTAGCTCACCAGGTGGCTCAGAGGGAAAAGGCTTCGGTATTTCCTTTTCTACTGAGGCTCCTGCCTGACTGTGCATTAAACAAGATAATGGAAATAGAGAAAGGCGTTTCCCCCATGGGGTGGCCTTGTCCGTTTATTTTTTTTCCTCCCAGTTATGCAAAAAAATACATATTTTATACCACCAGTGGACCCAGGGAGCCTCTGTGGCTTTGCTTTCTTCTACCCAGCAAGCCGTGGCCTTGGAACTCTGCAGCGACTTTCGCTGACTCTTCCATTACACTCTGTTAATTCAATAAGAAAAGATTCTAGAAAACAATTAGGGGCCGCAAGGACAGGTCAGGCCTGATAGCTCTTCAGGCTTCTCAGCAAGTCCTTCTGCAGACTCCAGGGAGAGTAAGAAAGGGCTGTCCCCTGCTGGGGCTGGCTGTCAACACTGATGAAGACGCACAAAGGGGCAGGGAGAGGCAGGGTGCTGTGTGGCAGCACAGTGAACTGCCTCAGTTCCTTCCTCTGTCAAATGGGGATCGGGTGTGGGGATTGAATGAACCAGTCCAGTGAGCCTGGGCTCTGGCTGGCACAGCATTCAGCTTCTGTGGCTGCCACTATCCACGTAGCCTAAGTCACTTCATCTCCCACAGTTCCATTTCCTCACTCGTAAAATGGAGACCTTTAAGCTGGACTTGGAGGCTCACTTCTATAGTCCCAGCACTCCGAGAGGTTGAGGCCCAGCCTGGCCAATTTAGTGATTTAGCCAGACCCTGTCTCAAATAAAAAGTGTTGGGGCTGTAGCTTAGTATCTCAGTTTAAAGGCCCTACTACTAAAAAAAGAAGTATTAGCCTATAGTTCAGCATTTGGGAGACTGAGAGGGAGAGATCTTGAGTTTGAAGCCAGCCTGAAGTACTTGGTGAGAGCCTATTTCAAAAACAAAGCAAAAATTGATACCACTGAATTCACAAAGTTCATGTGAGTATTTACAAAAGTCAGCTGTGATCACTCTTTGCCCACATTCCCTTCCCACTTCTAGGCAAAATCCTAAACTGCTGGGATGTCTCCATAACCAACCCCTGACTCTTCTTTCCCCTACCCTGACCAGGAAAGCCTCCTAGACTATCTCTGGAGTCAGAAGAACTCTCATACCGGCTAATCAGTTCGACCCTCTCAGGGTTATTTGCATTTTAAAGACTGCTGAGCGCGCTGACTGAGCTTCTTTCAAAGGAAGGAAAGCCTTGGAGCTAGTAAAGTCCTGGTAGGGATGGAGTCTTAATCTAGTGTCCAGGGGTGGACTCTTGGGGGGGGTGGACTTCTGGGGGGTGGTCCGTGAACTCCCCTTGAGATTGTATGCAACTCTGTTAGGGTAAGGTCCATTGTTTTCCTCAGTTCATCTCTCTCTCCCTCTCCTTCTCTGACAGGGTCCAGGCTGGCTTCGAATTCACAGTGGTCCTCCTGCCTCAGCCTCCCAAGTGCTGGGTTTACAGGCATGCACCTCAAATGGGGAGAGGAAAAATAAAAATCCTAGAGTTGAGATTTTAGGAATTTTAGGCATCAACAAGGAAAAGAAAAGTGGACCAGAGACTGTGGCAGTGCCCTGGAGATCACTCCAGAAAGATAACAAGACCTCCCACCGCCTGCCAACTGGCATTCTTTTCTCAGTGGACCACAAGCTCCAGGTTCCCTTATTGGGACTTGCCTGGGTGTCCTGGTGACCTTCGGTTAATGATTAATCCCCCAGGTGGCCTTTTCCTTTCATCTCCTGGCAGAGAAGGTAATAATGCTGTTAAGACTGCAAGGGGTGCCCCTCCCGTCCCTTCTGCTGAGAGGAGCCACCCCCAACCCCTGGAGAGGAACCCCTGGGAAAATTGGAATTGTGAGGTTGCAGTCTAGTCAGCCTCCAGGCTGCAGGCTGCGTCACCTTGGGGGCTCCTGACACGCCTGCGGGGCCACCTGCCAGCGCACAGGGCAGGAACTGGGTTCGTTGTTAAAACGATGGTAACTGATAGGGTACCACCCTTTTCAGCTCAGCCACTCCCATCTGCAGTTTTATTTCAAGCACAAAGTAAACAATTCTGTATGCAGTCCTCACTCGCGTCTGTGGGAGTGGGTCCAGGATCTCCCATGAATAACAAAACCAGAATGCTCAAGCCCCTCAGAGTGGTTCTAGCATTTGCATACAACTTACATACACAGGCTGGGTATGCTAGTCATCCCGTATTTGGTGGACTAAGACAGGACGATCCAGATGAGTTCCAGGCTAGCCTGGAGTACATAAGCGAATTCAAAACCAGCCTGGGCTACACAGGAAGAACCTGCCTCAAAACAACAATAAAACACTTCTGTACATCCTCCTGTATACTCGTTTACTTGTTTAGATCATCTCTAGATGGCTTATTATACTCTTAAAAAGAGGCTGGGGGTTTAGCTCAGTGGCATAAGCACCTGCCTGGCAAGTATGAGGTAGTGAGTTTGATCTCTGGTACCAAAAATAAATGAATCAATCAATCAATAAATAAAATATAAGAATAATAAAAAGAATAGCCATCTATACATACTATTTACATTTTAATACCAAGGAATAGATGAAAGGGCTTTTTTTTTTTAGATATAGTCCCAGGTCCCAAACTCCTGGACAGTTCCCTGGCTCACATCACAGTGCCCAAGCAGATGTGTGGGGTTTTTTTTTTTTTTTTTTCTGGTTTGGTTTGGTTTTTCTGATTTGTTTTGTTTTGTTTTGTTTTGAGATAGAGTCTTGCTATGTGGTTTAGGCTGGCCTTGAACTCACTTTGATCTTTCTACCTCAGCCTCCAGAGAAATTCTGGGATTGTAGGTGTGCACTGCCATGCCTGATTGTTCTGGTTGTGGTGCTGGGGATTGAACCCAGGGCACTTGCACAGGTTAGGCAAATGCTCTACCACTGAGCAACATCCTCAGCCCTGGATACAATTAAAACAAATTATTGTCAATCATGGTTGGTTGACTGTCCACATGTGGGCTAATTGTATAGTGAAACTTCATATATATGTCACTCAGCTCCGAAAGTTGACTTCTGTAATTTTATAATTCGTACCAAATCTTGTTTAATCTTCCTGTAATAGTATTTTTATGTTTGCTTTTGCAGAATAGCTTAAAGCAAATTCCAGATAACATGTCATTTCTCTTGTAAAGATTATAGTCTACATCTGCACTAAAGATGTTTTTTAAACATGACCCTCATGATATTAAGTAATAATGCCTAATAAAATTAATAATAATTCCTCAATATCATCAAATGGTATAACCATTTGATGTTTGTTTGTTTTGAGACAGGATCTTCTTGCTATATAGCTCCAGCTGGCCTTGAACTTGAAGGAATTCTCCTGCCTCAGCCTCCTATGTGCTAGCTAACAAGCAGATAACAGTGAGTGCTGCCAGCCTATGTCTTATTTTTTTTTAAACATCTTTTTCTAATTAGTCTGTTTAAATCAGAGTAAGCAAGAGCCTCACTCTACATTTCTGTTAGGTCCTTTAAGTTTCTTTGTATCTGTATTTTTCTTTATCCCTTTTTGTTTAGTATTTCTTTTTGAGTTATATTTGACTACATATACTTAAAATATACAATTTGATGAGTCTTTGCATTTTCATATACTGCAAAACCCTGGAACAATCAAGATAATGCATCTAACCTCTTTTGTTTGTATCTTGACATAATTCTCAATTTATAGAATTTTTTTTTTTTTTTTTTTTAAGTAATGGGCCATCCAGGTTTCACGTGGCCTGCCTGTAGTCCCGTCTATTTGTGGTTGAGGCAGGAACTTGAGCCCAGTAGTTTTGACCCAGGCTGGACAGCCCAGCACAATTCCACCTCAAAACACAAAAAGACCAGGCATAGTGGTATGTGCCCGTAATCCCAGCACTCTGGGAGGCTGAAACAGGAAGATCACAAGTTTGAGCCCAGTCTGAGCAATTTAGTGACTTAGGGCTTTATTTCAAAATTTAAAAAAAGGTCTGGGGATGCATCTCAGTGTAAAGGCTCTAGGTTCAGCTCCCAGTAAGGGGGAAGAGAGAGAGGGAGAACAGAGCTTTATTGGCAGGAGAAGGGAATTGTAGCTTTGGTGAAAGGAGCAACCAGTTGGTTCAGAGACTAACTTGCTCACAGAACAAAGAGAACAGAACGTTTTTATTGATTTGTTGGGGTGGCTAAAGTTTGGTATTTTTCAGTGGCTGAGAGCATGGTTCAAAAGCTGTTTCTTCTTGTCACGGTTGGGTCCCAGGTGGTCATGGTCAGTTCATCCTAGAAACTGTCCAACATTCGTACATCCAGGCCATTATCCTGCACAAAACATCCCAGCCTTGTACTTGGCAGGTGCAGTAGTCAACTTGCTATTGTTGGACAACATATCCGACACCCACAATTTTAAAAAAAGACAGGTTTGTTTGGCTCACTGTTTCAAAGGGTCTCAGTCCCTGGTTGGCTGGTTCCAAGGTGGAAGGAACCAACCAGCTGAGGCTCAAGCCATGGCAGCCAGGAAGCAGATGAAAGCAAAAGAATCAGAACAAGAGGAAGTCCTAGGGGATGAGATTACATCTTTCCAGCTCAGGTCCCCAGTGACCCAGCTTCTCCAAATAGTTATCCAGTCATCAGTGGATTAGTTCATTGATGAGCCGGTTACTTTCCAAAAGCCCCATTTCTGTACACATCCTACTTCACTGGGAGTGGGGGGGATTTTAAATCTAAGCCATAACAGCGAGATAACCAGAAGTTAACTTCATTCAGAAACTACTGAGTTGTTGTCACAGTTGTCATCATCTTGCATAAACCCTGGCTTTTTGACAGGGCTGGGGACTTTCAGTGCTGGATTGACCGAAAAAGCTCCAGGGTAGGGAGGAGGAAGTGTGTACCAGTTCCAGCTGGCAATAGGCTAAGCTAACCTGTATCACAATTTTAGACAAAACATTTTTTAACTGATAACTGTCTACGTGCAGAGCTGACTAGAGTCTGGCTCAAGGGTTAAAACAGAAGAGAAGACAGACACAATATGAAGACAAAGATGCCATGCCCTTTACCCAGTTCTAGCCACCTACCTGACATCTGTGGGCCCAAGGGAAGAGTCAGTGTTCTCAGCAAAAGTGGCCTTCAGACCTCTGGGGAGTAACCCAGGCAACCGTATCATAACCCACACCATCAGAGCGTTATCAGCAGCAAAGCAAGTGGGGCACTAATAATGTAGTGCCCAGTTGGGTGACCTCCAAAACTAGTGGTTTAAAGTTGACTGAGAACAAGTGAAGCTAGAGGGATTGTTTAGGTTTTTTACTTGGTAATGATTTCTCATTTTATGCATTCTCCTGTGGTTTTAGCTGAGTCTCATGACTGGCCTGTTAAAACATGCCTTGCTGTAAAAGATAATAGTTGATTGTATCCAGAGGCTGATTTTGTCATGCAGCCTTTTGTCCTATTGTCACACGGCTGGTGGTCCCTAACTGTCCCAAGCTCAGATGCATTCTGGAGATGTCATTAAATATGTTCCTCTATCTCATATGTAATGCAAGATACTCAGATACAGAAGTTTGATTTGATTCAAATTGAATTTTTTAGGCAAAAAGATTTCATTAATGGGGCAAGGTGCTCCTAGTAGCATATCAGGAAGTAGGAAATTATCTGGTGGTTTTTCTTTAAGAAGCTAAGATTCAGTTGATGTGGGGATGATCCCTCCATTATCAAATTCTCAATCACCTTGTGGTCCACAGCCCCGTGAAAATGGCTCTTCAGATCCATTATCTCATAGGGCCAATCAGCAAGCATTTCCCATGTGCCAGGCATTCTGGTCAATACAGGGACACAGAAATAAACAAAATTTGGTCCCTTCCTTAAGAACCTTATAAGGTAGTGGGGAGGTGCTGATGAGTAAACATTCACCTGTTTTATTTATTAAATATTTATTGAATGCCAATTATATATCAAGCACTGTGCCAGATATCAGTAATTGCATTATAGTATGTGAGAAAAGTGACAGCTGCCATTTATGGAAGCTCCCTCCCCATACTCTACGTACATTGTATCACCAGCCCCATACGGACATTTCTACTGCACACCCCTCTTACAGATTTGGACACAGAGGCTCACAGAGAGGCAGAGATCTGATGAAGGTCAGGGTTCTTCACAGAATGGAACCGGCTGGATACACACTGCATACGGACAGCATTGGTATGGGGGATTGTGGAGGCCTCAGGGCCACAATGTGCCATCAACAAGCTGGGAACCCGAGGGGTCAGTAGCATGGCTTGGGTCAAGTCCAAAGACCTGAGAAGAGGAGCGTCCTGGCTCCGAAAGAGAAAAAGCACATTTACCTTTCCTCTGCCCTTTTGTTCTACAATTTGCATTTGTCTGTTATGTCTGAAGTTTTTTGGTTTTTTTTTTAAGTTTCTCTATCACCCCCACCCTAATACTAGGGATTAAATCCATGCCCTTTGCATTGAGCCACGTCCCGGACCCTTAAAATTTTTTTTTTGTAAAATTTTGACACAGAGTCTCAGTAAGCCACCCATGTGGTACTCAAAATTGAGATCTTCCTGCCTCTGCCTCCCTCAGTGCTAAAACAACAGGCATATACCACTGTGCCTGGTTTTCAGAGCCTCTTAAATCCATGTGATACTGGTAAGATCAGGGCAGATTTAATTCTAGGTGCCATTTGAACTGAGTGGCAAACATTGCTCAATTTAGCAAGAAATGATGTGAGGCGTTGGTCTGAAACTTGAAGCCCCAGGGCAGCCAAGAGAAGCCAGGCAAGAGTAAGGCTGAGGTGCTGCTTGTCCAACCTGACCAGATAGAGCTTCCAGTAAGGCGTGGGGGCCACTGGGATTCATGCCAGTTAGTGTCAGCTTATCCACAGAGTAGAGGTTTATCTCCATTTTCCAGAGGAGATGACTGAGCCGTGAAGTGATGGGCAGCCAGTCCCATGGCCAGAAGTGACTTGAGACTAGGCCTGTGGCTCCAAGACAAGTCTAGTTCCTGGGAAGACTGGGGGACTTCCTGGATCCAAATCCCGCTCTTCCACTGGCTAGTTATCAGCTTTTGACTCAGTCCCTTAAACTCTCTTTGGACTCCCAGTTTCCTCATCTTCCTCATGAGAATAGTCATAGCACCTACCTTCTTAAGAGGCTTTAAGAATTTGTAGATACAGCTGTGTGTGGTGGTGCACACCTGTAATCTCAGCACTCAGAGGCTGAGACAGGAGGATCTTTGCAAGTTGGAGACCAGCCTGGGTTACAAAGTGAGTTCAAGGCCAGCCTGAACTGCATATAGAGATCCTATCTCAAAAAAAAAAAAAAAAAAAAAAAAAAAAAAAAAAAAAAAAAAAAAAAAAAAAAAAAAAAGAATTTGAAGAGATAACCTGGGCCAGGGATATAGCTGAGCAGCACAAGTGCCTGTTTGGCAAGTATGAGGTCATGAGTTTGATCATTGGTACAAAAAAAATAAAAATAAAAAAGATAACCTAAGTAAATGACAAACAGGAAGTGCTTAATAAACATCAACTAGGGGCCAGGGATTTAACTCAGAGGCTCAAGCGCTTGCCTGGTAAGCATGAGGTCATGAGTTCCATCCTCTGTACCTAAAAAAACAAAATGAAACTCCCAAAAATTTAATTGTTAGAGTGTTCTGGCACAATAGAGAAGCAAAAAGTACAAAAAAGATAAGAACAGGTTTGTGGAGGACGTGGAAAGGAGAACATAACCCATGGCGGTTGGGCTGTTCTCCTTTGACCGGATAGAGAGGCAGAGGGTTAAATGACCTCTGATTGGAAGTGGCGCATGGAGCAGATATTGATGACTGGGAGGAACTGGTGGGAATTTTCTTTGCCTGCAAACAGAGAGAGAGTTGCAATTAGGGCTGAAGGACGAAGTGGTAAGCGGTCCTGCTTTGGCCTTCCGCCAATGTTAGACCACCGCCATAACTGTACAGTAATTTATACTAGGGCATTAATAAACATGTTCATTAATAAACATCAACTACTATTATTTCCATAGTCCACACTTCTCTGCGGCCAGAGTTTCCTGGAGCCAAGTCTATGGGCTCCTTCCATCCCAACATAGTTAGTGAGGTCCCAGTGAAAGGGCTGCTGCCATGGGACTGGTCCACGCTGGCTGACACCCACTCCTTGCACAGACACCTTTGGACTGGGTGTCTCAAGAATGAAAGATAAGTGCTGCTGAATAACTGTTGGGCCCCAGAGACCTTTGGCTTCCAGTTCCCCATTTCTAAGCAAAAGAGGCCCCACCCCTCCGCTCAGAGCCAGTTACCTGGCCAAGGGCCCAGTCTACTGGGATGGAGAGACAACGCCCTCCCCAAAAGCCAACCCGCTGTAGGCTCAGCCACCAATGAAATCACCCCTTGCAAAAATACCTGGGGGTGTGGCTGAAGTACACTGAGGGTGTAGTTCAGTGGTAGAGCACAGGCTCATGGCCTGGGTTCTAGCCCGGTGATAGGTCGGACCTCTGTTTGCCCCTCCCCAGGCATCCGAGTTGACAGAGTGGCTGTTTCCAGGGAACCATGCATACCCTGCTAGGACTCAGCAAAGCTGCCAGCACTTTGCAGCTGCTCCAGGGAGTACTCAGCCATTCTACTCTCCCCATCTCCCCCTTTGCCTCACCCCGCCTAAGCCTGACCCAGCCCACTGACCTCCCAGCCCTGTCCATAAGAGACCCAGCTCCCTAAACCTGACTGGAACTCCCTATCAGGGTTACTCTAGGGGGTCCCACCTGGAACCCCAAATTCAAGATGACTGTGCTCTTTTATTGAGATCGGCACCATTAACCTAATACCTAGCACCAAAAAAGAGAAAAGAAGAAAAGAAACAAACAAGCAAAAAAAGATAACTCTCAAGTTTTCATTTTTTTATAATTAAACTATTATTTTCTAAAAACTGTAATTGTCTTTCAACCATGGAGGTGAAACTTACATAGTTTTTCCTTAAAAAAAGGAAAATTTTCCAGGTGTAGTGTATAGAAACTGTATAGTGAAATCCTGTCTCAAAAACAAAAAAGTGGATTTTTCTGTTTTTGAGACAGGGTCTTGCTATGTAATTCAGGCTGGCCTTAAACTCACTATTGTAGCCCAGGCTGGCCTTGGACTCACTTTGATCTTCCTGACTCAGATTTCTGAGTGCATGTATTATAGGCGTGTGCCACTATCCCTGGCTGCAGTCCACAGTGTATTTATTTATTTCTCAAATCCCAGGAGGTATCCAGAACAGAAGAAATTGATCTTGTGACCTTCAAGCAAAATTTCTTTCCTTCGCTGACTTGGTTTAGCATCTGTAAAATGAGTCAAGTTGGCATAGAAGGAATCCCTGATTCTCTTCTGACCCTAAGGACTATGATTCTGAGCTCATTGAGATTGAAAATTGTGTCACTGTGAGTCGCCATTGCCTTGGGGAGGGGGACGGGGCGGCGGTGGCTATGAAGTTACTTCTCAAATCAGTGGTACTAGCAGGCACAGGGCAAAAGTTTGAGGCCTTGGCTTTGATCCCCAGTACCACGCACACTCACAAAGCTGGGCATGGTAGTACATTCTGGGAGACTGAGGCAGGAAAAGCACAGGTTTGAGCCCAGCCTGGACAACTTAGTTACTTAGTGAGATCCTGTCACAAAATAAAAACTAAACTAGCACTTGGGAGGCTGAGGCAGGAGAATCACTGTGAGTCTGAGGCCAGCCTGGGCTACACAGTGAATTCAAGTTCAATCTGAATGGCATAGCAAGACCCTGTCTCAAAAAATAATAGTAAATTTTTAAAATAATGAAATTTTTAAAATTAAATAAAAAAAATAGTCTGGGTACCCACTGTAGCTCAGGGCAAAGGCCAAGGGTTCAAGCTCCAGAAGCACCAGAACAAAACAAAACACGAAGTGAACACTATTTATAAATTCATGATTGCTTTCAACTTTATTTATTTAGTATTTTGAGAGAACATTTCAGATCTAGTTCAGGCTGGCCTTAAACTCTAGCAAGTATGAGGTCCTGAGTTTGATTCCCAGTGCCAAAAAAAAAGACCTAATATAGTCATACAACAAAATACAAATGTTTTAAATAGTATATAATGATTAAAAATTGGAAACTGCAGCTAGGATGCTCATAAGGGCACTAAATTGCTCAGCAGACATTTTTTCAAATTAGGTAAATTTGAGGTGACTGACAAGTCTGCTATTATTCATTATTTTTTTATGCATTATAACATATATGTAATAAATTTTTTTGTATTTCTTTTTTTTTATTTGAAAGAGAATAAAACAAAAGGGGGCAGTACAGAGCAGATCAGAACAGGACAACATAGGCAACACAGTACTTTACATTAAGTCAACTGGACATCAACAGTAGCTAACACCATATCTCTTACTCTGCTATAGTTGAGCATAGTTTCAAATACAATAATATCAAACATAACACAATAGTATAAA